>VDFB02383714.1:0-21823 GCA_007258455.2 Sequoia sempervirens | reverse complement strand
CAGCCTTCAAGAAGGAAATTTTTCACACTTGGTGACTCTAAAGCTTTGGTTTCAGCAGTTTTAGTGGTTAAGCTTATGAGAATATATCAAACTAGACAAAGTTTAGATCCTATTGAGCATTCTAAGCTACCACCAAGAAGTACTAAGGTAGTTAAGAAGGCAACAAATACAGTTTCAACCTATAGAAATCCTTTGTTTTCAAGCTCTGTAGTTCAAATAACAAGTTCCAATCCTCCAAGAGTCACTATGGCTCATCAACCACCTAGGAATCAACCCTTTGTCTCTTTTGATCAAGGAAGTCCCTTGAATCTCGCCCAACATAATGATATACCAGCAACAGCCCTTAAGAGTCTACCTTTTTTCACAAGAGAGGATCATACAACTTCCATAGAACACATTAGAGATGTGGCCTCATTGTGTGGATTGCATCATATTACTAAGAAAATGTTGCAATGAGGCTCTTGGCAACTTCTCTCAAGGGTAAATCCCTCCAATGGTTCAAAGGCCTTGTTGTTAATTCAATTGCAACATGGGACCAGATAGGAGAGCGGCTGAATAGGAAATTTGAGGACAAGTCAAATCATCTTTCATTGGTGGAGCAAGTCACTACCATCAAAAGAGCTCCACATGAACATTTGGTGGACTTCAGCTACTACTTCAAGAAGACCTATAATAGGATTCCAGCCTCCGTAAAACCTTAAAATGATTATGCATTTTTTTTTAAGTTCTCAAAGCTTTGAATAGTGATATTTCACTTATGATACAGTCTATGGGTGGGAACTCATTACCATCAACATTTGATGTTGCTATAAGGGCTAAAAATAGTTTAATTCAAGCTAGAAAGTTAGCACCTAGGCCTCCAATGCCAATTTTTGCTGAGGTGCAGCCAATTGTCCCTATAATACCACCCACTATAGTTGTTGTCCCTTCATTTCCAACATTTAATAATCAAGTTGCAGCTCAAGAGAATTTTATCCCAAGTCAATTCCAAGAGCTGATAAGTATTAAGGAGCAAAATGATAATATACAGAAAACTTTGCAAACTTTTGGTAATGAATTAGTCAATATCAAAAAGCAACATTACCAACCACCTTACCAAGCTCCGTATCAAGCTCCATATCAACCTAATAGGCCAACTTACCAAGCTAATCCTCAAGTTTAGAGGAGGAATTTTAATCAAAGCCCTTTTCAACCCTGTAACCCTAATGCACCTAGCTCTTCTAGGGTGATGGTACCAGTTCAAAACAACATGGTAGCTAATTATGAGTGGTGTTTTCCTTGTAATCAACAACATAACCAATCCACTTGTTCTAATGGCATGTTGAATCAGGCTTTAATGGTGCAAAACAATGATGTCGTTCCAAGAGATTCCTCACAAGAGGTTCATGAACAACAATCTACTCATATGGAACAAGGTAGTTTGGATGTCACCTTGATGAATTGACAAGGTGAGAGAAAGAGAGGTAAGCTAGGAGATAGATTGAGGGGAGATAAAGAGAAGTATATGGAGAAGGTGGGAGAGAGTTGGAGAGAGACACGGGGAAGGAGGGACAAATGAGATAGGTTAGGGGGAATGGTGGGAGCGGAGAGATAGAGAGAAGTAGAGGAGGGATTGAGGAGGGGATCAATCGAAAAATCGAGATCGGATCGGATCCGGTCGAAAGGCGGATCGTGTCGAAAAATCCCGTCAAAATCCAAATCGCGTCCGAAGAAAATCGTCAAAGATAAATGAGATCCGTCATCCGAAAGAAAAATCCGAAAGAAAAATCGGAAAGGAAAAAATAAATCTCGAAATCCAGATCGGCAGATCCCTCGAAGTCATCGAAGAATCAAAATCGAAATCAAAAATCCTCACTTTTTAAAACTCCCTTGCAATAATCCATCAAATATTTTCTTATAATATATTATTATTATATATAATATTATATTTGTATAGTATAATATATAATATTTATATTATATAATGTATATATTATATTAATATTAATATATCTTAATGTATATATTATATAATATATAATATGTATATTATATTAATATTAGTATATCTTAATTTATTATATATTAACATTTTAAATATATATAATATATAATATGTATATTATATTAATATTAGTATATCTTAATTTATTATATATTAACATTTTAAATATATATAATATTTATATTAATATTATAACATATTAAATTTTAATCTATAGTCAACCAAAAAAATCAAGAAACAAATATCCATTTCTTAACTTTAAGAAATAGATGTCCATTTATCAACTTTAAGAAACAAATGTCTATGAAACAGATATCCATTTCATAACTTTAAGAAACAGATATCCATTTCTTAAGTTAAAAAATGGATATTTGTTTCTTAAGTTAAAGAGACAGATATCCATTTCCTAACTTTAAGAAATAGATCTTGATTCTTAAAGTTAAAAAATGAATATATGTTTCTATCAGATATCTGTTATATTAATGGACATCTTTCTTTTTATAATTTTTTTTGCCTTGTTTTTGGCCTCAAGATTTCTTTGGGATTTGGCTTGAGGGTGTCAAACCTAAAAGTCCAATTGTTCCAACATGTTTAGAAGGGTTCTAGTGGTTTTTCAAACTTCACCCTTTGTGCTAACGACTTTTTTAAATAATTTACTTTATTTAGTAAATTGGTTTTGAAGTGGCACTACATATGCATTTAGTGAGCACTTTCAATTCAAAAACTTGTGGTCATAGATCTAAGTTAGCTATAATTAATTTAGATAGACGATATGTTTGAAAAAGAAAATAATTTTAAGTGGAAATGCTTAAATTCACTTGTGCTAATAAGTTGGCCAAAAGTGTGACACAATTTTATACTTTTACCCCATGGCTAGCATATCACAATTTCCTTCTTAGCCCTTTATACTCATTTAACCAAATGAAGCTACTCAAGGATGGATTATCTAATATCAAATATTTTCACTCCATGGTTTCCCTAAGGGATCCCAAAAACTATAGCATATACAAGTTAAATTCATTTGCTACAATCACATAGTTTCATCAACCCTAGTGATCTAAATAATAAGGAGAAATTGTGAGAGCAATAGCAACTATACTAACGATAACATGATTTGAAAAAATATAAATTAAATGGTCATATATTATATGGATGAAACTAAATTAGGATGATAAAAATATACAATATATTTTGACAAACTTCTTCTAACATAACTCGATCAAACCCAAAATTCTCCTAATCAAGGAATTCACAACGTTCTACAACAATGCCTTTGAAAATTTTCAACCTATATTCAATTTAATAATAGAACCTAATGAGCAACAACTCACTTGAAACTTTTGGAATAAGGTGCCTAAAATTGGTCCCTATGTTTGGAATGGTGAGCTAGCATGGCTTTATCTAATCATCCTTCTCTATTTCCTTACCCAAATTTACATTGAATAGTTCCCCAACATCTTTATTCATGCCCTTCCTTTAATTTTTCCTATTCGAAATGAGCCCCAAAATGAAGATTTAAAGGATGTCATGAGTCTATTCTCCATTGGCATGTTGTTCTTGTAATAAAATTTGCAGCCATATAGAACTATTTCCACATAAACCCAAGAGATAAAATCATGCAAATAAATATTCAAAATCCATATGCAGAAAAATAGACAAGCATAACATCAAGATGACATAAGATATAACCTCAAGAGGGGGAAAAATATATCCTCTAAAAATATTCATATTCATGTATTATCTTAACTAAAGTTACAATACATCTACAAAGTCTCCATGAATACCTCTAAAGCATCAAACTCTCTACATGTATTCCATGTGAAGTATAAGAATCATCTAACCACACATCCTAATACATGCTTCCTCTCCTCACTGTTGGAAGATTACTAGTCTTATCATTGGTGTCAACCTCCAATATGGTTAGGAAGATGGTTGGAGATTGCTAGTGTTGTCATTAGTGTCAAGTGTGGATGTGTTGTGGTTTGATGTCAACCCCTAGTGTGGAGATTGTTGGAGTTGTTGAGAATATTGCACTATGTTGTCACATGTATTATGGTTTAATGACAAACTCTAGTGTAGTCATGATGAGAAGGTGTTGTATTGTTGAGTATGTGTTGTTGATGCAGTTGGTTCACTTGGTTTCCAAGTTATTTTCAAAAAAATTGAATAAAAGAGTGTGTAAGGTGACAGAGGTGTATTCTTTGTTGTGCTTCACATTTCTTTGTGGCTGAAGATATTCTTGTGTGGTTTGGATGTGATAGTTATAGGTGTTCAAATATGTTATATCTAGAGTTACATGTTTTGGATTGTGTGATAGTAGATGTGTTTGACAATGTGTTTTCTTGTGAAGAAGGTTGTTTGGGAGAAATGAGATTGCTCCACATTTCCCCATGTTGATTTTTCTTATCTTGTTGATCTGGGAGCATGATTATATTGTTTTTATCTACTTTCCCTTAGATTTTTTGGTGTGGAGTTGCTTCACAATTCCAGTTCTTATGTTGAAGTTCAGTGGTAGTGCATCTTGATGTGCAGAATGAAGTTATTATTTGTTTCAAGTGGTTTTAGTAGTGTTGCAAAGTAGTATGTTGATGTTGGAATATTCTTGGATGTTGTGTGATGTTTCTATGTGGTCTGCATGTTGTTTCTAGACTTAGAGAAGCATGTATTTGGTCGCTTGTAATGTTAGTTCAAGATTTACTAACCTAGCATGCTAGCGCTATTTATAGAGGTTCCTCGTGGTTTGTGGATGTGATGATAAGTGTTTCAGTGTATATTTGGGTCCTATTTAACCCTTGGTGTGTTCTACCTTCACTTCATTCCACCACGAAAGTGTTTGGTACCGACCTATTTTGGTGTTGCACATTTGAGGTGCATATGTTTCATTGAGACTAACCTAATTGAGATTATTTAGATTGTAGATGGTATAAATGCAAAGTGAGTTTTTGGATATGTGGTAAGGTGTGTGAGATATGCAAATGTGATCAAGTGTCGTGATCTAAGTGTGATATTAAATTCCTATGACTCTAGATGTAGTGAGCAGAAGGTGTCTACATTTTCAGTGTGACAAAAGTTGCTAGAGGTAGTGAGCTAAAGGTTGTGGATGGTGCAAGGTTGCAGTGGTGGATTTCTCCTATTGTTTTGAGATAGTGAATCTATTTGTAACAGTCTTATTCTTTCTTTCTTTCTTTTGGACAGTGATTCCTCTTGGAAGTGAGCCCTCCAACAATGAGCCCATTGTATTTATTGTTACTATTCATATATATGTGAGCTAATACTCACCGTAGTTTTTTTCTTGCATAGGGTTTTCCATGTAAATCTAGTGTTCTATTATGTATGGTTGTGTTTTCATTATTTTTTCACGTGATTACATTATGCCAATGCTTAATGAGGCATTATAGTTTGATAAGGGTTTGAAATTTAATGAGGGATTGAATGTTTTAATGTACAACTGATTCACCCCCCCTCTCAATTGTCTTGTGCATCTAAAAATTGGTATCAAAGTTGTGGTTCCTTGGAAGAAGCTTATCCAATTGAGGTACATTTGGATGGTGCATAGGAAGGGTGTCAAAGCTTCTATGTTTGATGGAACAAATTATGCCTACTCGAAAGTTAGGATGGAATCCTTTCTTGTCTCTCAAGAATTTGGAATTTGGTAATCCGTTGAAAAATGATACACCTTGCCTGTTAATGGTCCAACAAGTGATGATGAGATCAACGATTATGAGAACAATTGAAAAGAAAGAAATGCTATCTTGAGTGGCCTTTCTGATTTCAAACTTGAAAAGGTGATAAGTTTGAAATTTGTAAAAGATGTCTAGACAAACTTACAAAGCATTTATGAAGGAGATTATAAGGTCAAGAAAGAAAAGATACATAATCACAAAGACAAATTTGAAACCCTAAAGATATCTAAATTTGAAGAAATTACATCCCACATGCTTAGAGTGGATGAAGTTGTCAATGACATCAATGGTCTTGGTGGAAAGTTGGAAGAAAGTGAAGTTATGAAAAGGGTATTAAAAACTCTTCCAAAATCTTACAGTTATAAATTTTTTTCTATTAAGGAAGCTCAAAATTTGGATAATTATTCTAGAGATTAGATTTTTGGTGCTTTAATTTCTTTTGAACTAAGAGAGTTTGGTAAAGATGTTACAAGTAAGAAAACCATCTTCAAATTCAGCAAGGTAGAGAAGGATGGTGAATCAGATCTAGGTGATCTTGATGAGGTGGACAAAAATTTTGTAAGGAGATTGAAAAATGGCATTGAAAAATATAGAGGTAAGTTACCCTTTAAATGTTTCAATTGTGGAAAGATAGGTCATTATGCCTCTAAATGTCCAATCAAAGTTGTAAATGACAAATAGAAGGATCATAAAGGTAAATTTTTCAAGAAGATCTATTATGTTGAAAAATACAATGGTGTATTTGATGATGAAGAATCAGACTACCCTGACAAAAATAGAGATAAATGTGTGTTCATGGTTTTAAATTTTAGAACTAATTCTACAAATTTTGAAAGATGCGTGAAGAAAACTGCTCTAGAAATAGGTCACAAGGTTGAGGGAACTATGGTGACTGTTTTTCATGCAAGAGAGGAGAGGAATTACTGGATAAATGATAGTGGATGCTGCTTAAATCATATATCGAGTGATAAGAGTAAGTTTGTTAAACTTTGTAAATATGATGGTGGTCTTGTTAAGTTTGGTGATGATACATCTATTAAGATCTGTGGAAAATGTTCAATTAGTTTTGATGGAAAGAATAAAATAGATGATGTTTTTTATATCAAGGATTTGTGGCATTATCTTCTCAATGTAGGACAAATTTGTAGTAGATGATACAATTTGGTGCTTTAGGATGATGGTTGTGAAATCAAAAAAGGAAGATCTAAAACTTTGGTTGTTGGAACAAGAATAGAAGGTAATTTCTATTAGCTCCAAGTTGGTGGTGTTAAGTGTTTTATGTCTCAAATCAATGAAATTTGGTTGTGGCATAGAAGAATAGGTCATATTGTTGTGAGAGATCTTCCAAGGATTACAAATCCTATCAATGCAATCTATAATGAGTGTCAGTTTGGAAAGCAGACAAAGAAGAGGTTCAAGACTAAAGAACATTCTACCATGGGCCCTTTGGAGTTGGTGCATACAGACCTATGTAGACCTATTAGTATAATAATTTCTCATGGTGATAGGTATTTTGAATGTTATTGATTGATGATTATTCTAGAATGACTTAGGTGATATTTCTCAAAGAAAAATTAGAGGATCTAGATAAGTTTAAAGCATTTAAGTTTATGGTTGAGAATGAAATGGATGTGAAAATAAAATTCTTAAGGTCTAATAGAGATGGTGAGTTCACCTTCAATGAGTTTAATGATTTTTGTGAAGATCGTGGGATAAAAATGCATTTTTTAGCTCCTAGGACTCCTTAGCATAATGGAGTTGTGGAGTGGAAGAATAGGACAGTTCAAGAGGCATCAAGGACTATGATGAAAGAATAAAATATACCAGATGTCTATTGGAGAGAAGTAATTCATATGGTAGTCTATATTCTTAACAAAAGACAAGCAAGAGAAAACACTTCAAAAACTCCCTATGAATTATGGTATGGTAAACCTCTTACTATGAAATACTTCAAAGTTTTTGGAAGAAAATTCTATATCAAAAGAGATGAAAAAACTTAGGAAAGTTTGATGCAAGATCTGATGAAGGAATATTCCTTAGATACAACCTACAAGAAGCAAGGCATACAAATGCTACAACAAAATATTGAAGAAGATATTTGAAAGTGCGAGTGTCAAAGTGGATGAAGAACCACATCAAATTCCAATGTTGATAGAAGGAATATATGAATCTAATGAACCCCCATGCAGTGAAGAAGAAAAGGTTCAAGAGAAAGAAAAAGAGATGATAGTTGAAGAGGAAGAAGCTTTGGAAAAGACCCCTAAGACTCCTAAGTATGTGCAAAAGAATCATTTTGAAGATCAAATCATTGGAGATAAAAGAAAAATTTTGTTTACAAGAAGAAAAACTATTGTGATAGAAGAACAAGTAAACTTTTGTTTACTCTCAAATTTGATGAGGGAATGGGACTTTAGGAAAAACTCAAAGTTTCAAGGCTTACAATGATATACTTTCAAACCTTCTTCTAGGCACCCTTATGGAGATAAGGCTTCAATGGTGTACTTATAACTTATATGCTTTCCTTATGGACCCAAACCCTTGGAATTTCTTAAGAGACTCAATCAAACTTTTCTTGAATGATTTCAAAGTCCCAAGCCTCTGACTTAGACAAAAACCCTCTTTTTCACCTTGACTAGGCTTCTAGCCCAACTAGGCCTCCAACAACTATTTTTTTTACTTTACTCACAACTTTTCCAAAGGACTCCCCAAACCAATGATTGATTAAGATGTCTTTTATGATGCTACATAACATACTCAAACCCTGATGGCACTTGTTTTGGATCAAACCTTCCAAAATCTGCTATTTCCACATAAATAAGGCCTAATTAGCCCTCTTTTCCAAAAAAACCCTACTCAAATCTTAACTCCAGATTATGAAACTTTCTACAGTGTCTCAAAATGTCTCCAAACCAAGGATTTTCAAGGTCTTAGACTCCTATGATACCCTTAAGACTCTTAAACACAAAACCCTCAATAAATTGCTCCAAAGCTAGGGCTTCTTGGATCTTGGCCTCCCAAACACTTCCAGAACCACTTCTTGGACTTTTCACCAATAACTCAACATATGTAAACACCTTCAACTCAAAAACATACCCCTTATTCAGGTAGATCTCCTACTACTATACCTTAGGCACCATTTTCAAGCACTTTGCCTTGTGAAAACTCGGTGTACACCTTAGTATTCTTCCTTCCTGCACATTAGCTTGTTAATCCAGTATAGTACATGTTAAATATGATCCATTTCACAAGTTACAGTCACAATCTCCCATGAAATGGATCATTCATTCACGAAGACTCTCAAAATCAATGAAAAATCAAGAACTTTCCAGTAGTAATGTACAAAGGACTAGTAACAGGACATGCAAAAGGGTTTAAAACATGTAAATTGAGATCCCTAAACTATCCAACAAAACATATCTTCAATAACAATCAAAGGTTCATCAAGAAAACTCAAAAGAATGCAAGAAAATAGAAGTTTTTATTCTTTCTCCTGTAGCAGTCCGTACAAAAACTCCAATGTCATCAACTCTTCCATACAAATGAATTTTCCAACTTTGTATACCTATCTCCCAACTAATCCAACCGTTTAGGATTTATTTTATTGCATTATTATTGCTTAAACTCCTAAAACCTACTTACCCGCCCAAAATGCAACTAGCCGTTGGTTTTCAAATTTTGAATTTCCAACTTCTCATTTATTGATTTGTACTAACTAAAAACTATCTAATCTTTAATATATAACCTTAATTGACATAATTAAAGCATTATATACCTATCTACACCCTTAGGACACTATTGGTCCACTTACAATGCATTTTGGTCCTAGGGTCCTTATCAGAACCCTCAGGACTTTTGATTCCTCTAATGTCTTTATCCATTCCAAAAGCCATTATAGGTTTCAAAATGTTATAATTGATGCTCTGAAATGGTTTATAGGTCTTCATGACCCCTGCATTCTCCTGACTCTTCAATTGATGCTCTGAAATGGTTTATAGGTCTTCATGACCCCTGCATTCTCCTGACTCTTCAACTGACCCTTAAGGAGCTTGGGTGCCCCTGCACTTAAGTAGAACCTGTAAACCCACCAAGGAATGCAAAGATCAGAATTGACCAAATCTATGAAAGAAGAGTTGAGTAGATTGATGAAGAATCTAATTCTGGGAACCGGGTCCTAAGAATTCTGCAAAAAAAAAAATAAACGTGATAGGAACCAAGGGTTTTCGATGGAATGGAATGGAATGGAATGGAATGGAATGGAATGGAATGGATGGAATGGAATGGAAATGGAATGGAATGGAATGGATTCAAACGGAATGAATGACCCGATTACTGAAAAACTAGAAATTGATTTAGTTATCAAAGATGGTGATATGGCTCCACAAAGTTGAAGAAGGCATTGTATGGACTTAAACATTTTCTCCTAGAGCTTGGTATGCAAGGTTGGATAAGTACTTATTATAGAAAGACTTCAAGAAAGGTACTACAGATAGTAACCTTTACTTCAAGGTTGAGGGAGAACAAATCTTGATTGTGGTGGTGTATGTTGATGACATAATCTTTAGAGAAGATGAAGGTATGTGGAAGAGATTTGCAGAAGATATGCAAAAAAAATTGAGATGTTAATGTGTGGGGAGATGAATTTCTTCCTTAGGATACAAATCAATCAATAATAATAAAAAGGAATTTTCATTTCACAGTCAAAGTACGTGAAGGAAATTTTAAAGAAGTTTAGAATAGAGGACTCTAAACTAATATGTACTTCTATGGTTACTAGTTGCAAGTTGATAAATAAGGATGAATCTCCTAAAACATATCAAAGAAAGTACATATCAATGATTGGTGGACTGTTATATCTAACTATTACTAGACTGGATATCATGCATTCAATTTGTATTGTAGTAATATTTCAAGAAGATCCCAAAGAATCATATGTTGTAACAATAAAAAGGATATTTAGATACTTGAAGGGAACCCTAAACTATGGTTTATTATATCCAAAGGTTACTGATTTCTCTTTGAGTGCATATACAGATGTAGATTGGGTAGGTTGTGTAAATGATAAAAGAATTACAAGTGGAGGAGCCTTCTTTCTTGGAAGCATATTGCTTTCTTTGTTGAGTAAGAAGTAGGATTTTGTGTCATTATCTACTACAGAGGAAAAATATATTGTAGCAGTATCATGCAATACACAGGTGTTGTGGATGAAACAAACATTAAAGGATATTAGAGTATCATATGATGAACCTATTTCTATCTTATGTGATAATACAAGTGCTATCAATATTTCAAAGAAACTGGTAATGTATTCAAGAACAAAGCATATCTCTATTTGGTATCACTTTCTAAGTGAGAAAACTGTAGAGAATGAGGTGAAGCTAGAGTATGTGCCCACAAAAGATCAAGCTGCAAATATTTTACAAAGGCTCTTTCAAAAGGTACTTTTGAGTATCTTCGAAAAAAGTTAGGGACTATTTCCCCTCCTTTCATTTAGATACATGCGTGTGTGCATCTTTCTAGGAAGCATTTGAAGATACATTCTTAGTCTTGGATTGATGTTGAAGGCTGCCTCTCAATGGGAGTAGGTAGTGGTGTTTTTGTTGGTGCAGTCAGGTGGATCATATCTTATGTCCCTAAGGGGAGTGTGCATAAAAGAGCAAGCAGTAGAGGGATCAATGAAGACTGATTAGAGTAGACTTTACAATAGTGAGAGTTGTATGAAGAAGAGCAATGGAGGGGAGAAAATAGAAAGGGGGAAAGAATGGTGTTTGAAATACATGAGGAAAAGAAGTATAAGAGATGCCATAGTAAGGGGGAGTGGTGCTTGAGACTAGCAGATGGAAAGTTATTTTTATGATTCATATTAAATATTTATCTAAAATGGAAAAGAAATTATACCATCTTGAAATAGATTATTTTATTTAGTGCATCATATTTTTTTCAATTTTTTTTAATAAGTTTTAGTATTTCTTCTTGGCATGGTAATCAACCTAATATTTTGTGTCGATAACCCGCTTTTAGTAAAAATAAAAAATAAAATATAAATAATAACTAAACTATTAAAATAAATATAGTTTTGAAAATCACACTTATGGATCTAAAAAAAGGTATTTTATATTTTAAAAAAATGTTATTTACATTAGTAGGAGTTATTGAAACTTCAAGTTTTTCAAATAATTTTACTTTTTTGGTAAATTGGACTCAAAGTGGTACTCCAAATATTTTTTTTAGCCAACAATTTTTAGTTGAAAAAGTTATGGAAGTGTCATTGTTGATCAAGTGAGGTGATTTGAGTGTGAGATTAAATGCCTATGACTCCAGATGCAGTGAGTAGAAGGTGTCTACATTTTTAATGTGACTGAAGTTGCTAGAGGCAATGAGCCAAAGGTTGCGGATGGTGCAAAGTTGCAGTGGTGGATTTCTCCTATTTCTCTAAGATAGTGAATCTCTTTGTAACAATCTTGTTTCTTTCTTTCTTCTAAACAATGAGTCCTCTTGGTAGTGATCCTTTCTTCTTTTTTGGGCAATAAGCCTATTGTATTCAGTGTTGCTATTCATTAATATGAGAGCTAATCTTCACTGTGGTTTTTCTCTATTTAGGGTTTTCCACATAACTTTGGTGTTTTATTGTGTATGGTTGTGTTTGCATTGTTGTTTCACATGTTTACATTGTGCTAATGCTTGATGAGGGATTAAAATTTGATTAGGGTTTGAATGTTTTAATATACAACTGATTAACCCCCCCTCCTCTTAGTTGTCCTGTGCATCTAACACTCACATGTGCAACCTACAAGAGATACTCAAACTACTCAACTCTAACAATTACTCATGTGCTTGCTTGTATACGAATAAGCTTGCACAAAACCACTAAGTGGTATTACATAAACCATGTGACAAATACCATGAGATTACAAAATCATTTCTCCTTTCATTTATTTTTTGGTACTAAGTTTTTCCAATATTAAATATTTTTCTAATGCGCAAACCCACATTAAATATTAATTTTAATGTTACATATAACACATAACATGACCCCAAAAATGTCTAACCCATGTGACACATGCCTCCGTAGATCCCCTAAGTGCACCACAAATAATATTAATTTTACATTATAACATTATGCAAGGTGAACAACACACCTTTTTCCAATAGTTTTTGTTGAACTCTACAAGTCTTTCACCATTTTGAGGGTAGTCATGCTTGTTAATGGCACAATCACCCCTTCCCATCATGCCTTACACCAATTTTATTAATTACAAGTTGTCTCCCTACTATGGGGAAAAATAGACCGCTCATAATGGTGTTTTTCTTTTGTTGGATCACCTTCTTCCCAGTTGTGCCTCTTCATGGACTTCCTTTCATTTTTCATTTTTTTGTTATTCTAGGTATTTATTTTTCCATAGGGGTTGATGGGAAAACAAAGGTAATTAATCTTTTTTCCTTATTTCCTTGTGATATGACAATAAAATTTATTTGTTCCTTTCTCATTTATTTATTATAATCTATTCATACATACAATTTAACAAATTTTCTTTAGTTATTCTTAAGGTGGACCTAACTCGTATTGGGATTGTTATCAATGCCTCCAAAACATAATTGGAACTAGTGAACAATTAAAATTGAATAAGTAGACTCAATTTGGGGATGAAAGAATTATTTAAATATCACCCTACATATTTTATACCCGGTTATATGAACCTATGTTTGTTGAAATATTACCAACAAGGTCTTAACACAAAGTTTGGCATTACGATTTATCTTTCTCTACAAAACTATAAAAGCAGCCTCACCGTGCATCCCAAGCACCTACAATCAATCATATTCCTTGCACAATTCCACCAATCCAACATTAGTCCAAGTAAGTCAAAAAGCATAATCAGTGCATTAAATTTATTATCTAACACAAATACTTAATCATATTCATTAATAGAAGTCATCAATAGTTCATAACACAATGCATATATGCACACATAGGTCCAATAACATATTATGATCACAAGTTCCACCCTTGATCCAAATTACAACAGAGCTAGAGAGGTCTCACAAAAAAATAAATGAATTATTAGATAATGTGATAGACAAAATAACTTTATCTTATATCTAAAAATGTCCAAATACATAATCATAATCATAAGATTGCAAAGTTAATAATCACCAATTCTAACAAAAGCTGCCATATTCCTTCAACAATTCAGATATGAAAATAATACATTTATTCTCATCACTGTAATTTTTTTTTATAAATAACAAACGTAAAGCCTGCAATATATTAATATATAATAGATAATTACAGAGAGTATATGATATAGGAACCAAAGAACAAAGTGCTCCAGCTTACAGAAGGTCGAGGTCCAAGATAACAAAATAGCCCAGTAAAAGAAGCCAAAAACAGCAAAACAGCCCAGCCAATAAACCAAAAAAAAAAACCCAACCCATAGTACATATTCCTTCAACAATTCAGATATGAAAGTAATACGTATATTCTCATCACTGTAATTTGGAGCTTCAGCTATGTGAAGAGTCTGGAAAAGAAGTCAATCATCAAGCCAATCCAAAGTAAATTGAGGTTCCACAATTTCAACTCTAAGTTCAGGGATAGAAATGGCCTTAGCTTTTAACCATTGGTTCCCAACCTTCTCGTCACAGATAACATGTTTCAGAGAGCTTAGTCCACATACACTTCTAGGCAACCTCCTCAAACGAGAACACTCTCTCATGTCAAATTCTTTTAATTTCTTGAGTTGTCCTATTTCGTCTGGAAGTTCTTTCAAGCCCTCACAAAGTGAAATGTCTAGATATTCAAGCTGTCCGAGGTTTCCAATTGTTGCCGGAAGCTCTTTCAGGCCTGGTAATGCCGATAATCTTAACATTCTTAGAGAGCTCAGATTTCCGAGATTATATGGTAACTTTTCAACCAAATGGCAATTAGTAACAGACCATGTCTGAGCAGAGGGCATATGACAGATGGCAAGGGGCAACTCCTCCAAATCGCTGCAGTGGTCCAAGTTAAATTTTTGCAGGTTGGTGTCATTGAATGTGGACATATTTACAAACCCTTCGCATAGGCTTAGAGAAAGTTTGTCTAAGTTTTGTATAACTTTGCTCTGTTTGGGAATAGTGGGTGCAACCAACCTCTCCAAGCGAATACTTCTGAGTTGAGTGAGTGAAGATAAGGTATCTAAACCTTTTATTGTGGCCCTCTTTGAACTCAAATTACATACCATTAAAAACTTTAGTTTTTTCATGGTTTTCAGAAATGGGGGAAGAAAGTATTCACTAGCAGAAAAGAATAACACCAGAGCTTCTGTCTCCGGAAGATTCATCTCATTCCACTTCCACTCATTCTCAGTCATAGAACCTGCATAAGATCAATCACATATGCAATTGAATTAGAACATTTTTCAGCGGTCAAGTATACCAGTAGTTCATGTAAATTTTGATATCAAAGGTATTTTGCTTCAATCCTATATAGAGGAAGTATGACAAAAACACACAATAAATCTTAATATTTTTAACAGTTCACATGGCCTGCAGAGTTTGTCACTAAATAAGTAATTGGGCGAAATATCCCACCTGTGTGAATAGAGACAATTTGAGCATTCGATTTATCTGTAAACAACTTCCATTCCCCTGGTAGGCTATGCTCCTTCCTGGGCATGAGTAACCTCTTTCTTTGGACTATACTGCCCTGGCATCCCAAATACAAGGCTAAGTCTCGCATCACATCGTGCTGCGAAAAGAACAGCTCAGAGGCACATCCGTATGAGATTGTTGCTCGGCTTCTGAAAAATGCAACAACCAAGTCAGCTTAATGTCCAAAGCAATGAAAACGGGAAATTTAACATATGCAAGGAATGACATTTACCCTTGATTGCTTATTAGATTGAGGAGATTTCTTCTTGCAAGTTCCAGTAACATAATAAAGGCGTCCTGCCACTCCAGCTTCCGAACATAAACCCAGATGTTCAGCAGTACATCAGCACAAATTTTCTTGTCCTCTGGAAATGAGGCTAAATCTAAGAAGCATTCCCTACCAACATCATCCAAGCAATCAATACTGGTCTCCAAGCATCTAAAAAGTCCTTCGCTGTGATATAGGGAAAGTGATTCTCCCTGGGAAAGTTTTTTCTTTGCATTCTCCCAGGCCACATGAGATTCCCCGTACAAAGAGCTCCCAATTACCTTGAGAGCAAGAGGTAAACCCTTGCATTCGGCTTGCACCTGTCATTCACCATATTTATACTTTTATTAATGTCTAAGGAAGCCATGTAAGATCTAAAAGCACGAAACTGTATTGTACAATTTGAGCTATAACTTTTGTGGATTCAGTACTTTCAACTTCAGAGTTATCTAAAATTACTGCTTTAAAGTACCAGAACATCCCATAATTGTGATTTCCAATAAGCTCATTATTTCCCTTCACTTATGTTCTCATTTGATTTGATAAGAGAAGACTATACCTCTATGACTAGATTTGCATCTGCCTTACTTGGAATTGATGTCTGTCCAAATGCCGACAAGCAGAAAAGTGAGAGAGCATCCTCTTGGTTCAACAATGGCAATTGATACAGCCGAGTAGAGGGGTTTCTGGGGATGGTAGAACCGTCTCTGGTTGTGATAAGGGTCTTGTACCCTGGAGCTTCAAATAGTAATTTCTCCAAATTAGCCTTGGACCAAACATCATCCAACACCACCAAAGTTGGCTTAGACTGCCTTAAAAGCTGCTGCTGAAGCTGTATATGCGCATCTTCCACATTCTGAAACTCGGGGACTTTCTTCCCAAAGATGTTCTTCCATATAGTCTCTAAAATTCCCTTTAGATTTGGGGATTGTGAAACAATGATGAAAACTATATTTACGAAACATCCTGATGTCCAAAAAAACAATTGTGCTATTAGTAAGCGGCAAAAGAACCACAAAATCCCTAAGCAGAGCACTGCCCCTGCAGGCAATTACCCTCATTTTTTATTTTTTTTAAATGACGACTGCAGAACTAAGAGCCTACAATGTTGTGACCAGAAATAGTAGACAAACACCACCAAAATCACCTCGGTAACAGAGATATGTAAGGCATAAAACGAAAAAGTTAATCAACATACATGATAATTCTTGTAATCCTCGAAACCCTCAATCTCCTATATCTTTCTTTGAACCTTAAATTGCATGAGTTTTTTTTTCACATTTGATTTAGATAGATAGTGCGCAACAATTTCAATATGTAACAGCCCTTACAACAAAAAGTCATAAAGAATTTATTTATTTATTTATTGATATTGAGTAAAGTAAATTATAAAGAATGAGTTACCAGCAGATAATTGGAAAAAAATTTACAAAACTATCAAGAATTACAAAACAGTCACAAGACGATTGAAAGAGAAAAAACGGAATCATTTCATAAACTTAAACATTCCTTAATATTAACCAAAATTGTTATAATTCGGAAATTAGTATAATTTACTCTTTGATTTGCTGAAACTGACTTTTTCATACAGATAAAAGTGGACACCCATATAAACTTAAACAATACTGAGAGAAAAAGTCATGTACACAATTGGACTGTAGAGAATTTATTTTAAAACTTGACACCCTACAAACGGAATTAGCCTTAAGTATTTACAGACCAAAGCCCTTTGACTAAAATCTTAGGTATTTACAAGAGGGCTCAGAAATTTCAGAGTGATTTCCAAATAAAGAATTAAAACAATTGGAAAATCAACACTAAAAATGGTGGAAAAGAAATGTCACCTCTGATATCGGGATCATCACATATAGCCAAGGCCAAAGTCGTTTTCCCACCACCGCCCATGCTATGCACACCAACAATGGAGACCTCGCTTTTGAACAAAAGCCCCTTCAAATCCCCTATAAACTTCCCCAACCCTACATAAAACTTAGATTTCCCAGGAAAAGCATTTTGAAAAGAATATTGGTTTGCCTCTCCCTTTCCAGTTGTAAGGCACGCAGCCCTCCAATTGAAACTACTCATTCTATATTGCTCAAACGAAATTGTTAATCATAGATTTCACAAAATCTCTAGCAACTTCAAAACTTTTCAAATGTTGGACTTGTCTTTTAAAATTTCACTAATTCTTAAAAATTGGAACTTATAATTTCTCTGATTGAAGAGTGATGGCAAATTCCTGTGAAACCCTTCTGGGAAGCATGATAGTTTGAACATTGAATCCGTAGACCAGTGCATTTGTTTCTTTTAAACTATGGCCGGCCCTCGGATTGTCAGTAATGAACAGACTGGACAATTTGCGCTTCGTTCGCCGTTATTGCGTAAACGAAGCTCAATGTGAATCTCCTTCCAATGCGTGGGAAGATACTCATTTGTGTTTTTTATGCGTGGGAAATGATTTTCTCAGAATTTTCACGAGACTGTCAGCTTCGGACTTTTTATTTGTAAGAAGTTTCTTCTCTCTTTCCACCGAGTTGTTTAAACTTTTTACAAAAGCTTAATTTAACTATATATTATTTTAAAAGCTTCATTAATCTTTAAAATTCCAAATTCTTTGGACCTCTTTATTGATCATGAGGATATTTTCTAGTGAATTCATTTGGAAAGTATCATTAACCTATGCACTTTCTTCAAAAGAATCATATTCGATTGAACTTTTATTTTTATTTTTTTAACTTTATTAAAGTTTCTATTTCAAAGAATCTCTTAAAATTCCAAATTCTTTGGACCTCTTTATTGATCATGAGGATATTTTCTAGTGAATTCATTTGGAAAGTATCATTAACCTATGCACTTTCTTCAAAAGAATCATATTCGATTGAACTTTTATTTTTATTTTTTTAACTTTATTAAAGTTTCTATTTCAAAGAATCTCTTAACAAGTTTGTATTTTTAAAATATTTATATGATGTTTGATTAGAATAATTAGATTTAATTTTGATTAATTTATATTTCATAAGTAGTGGTTTACATAAATATATTTTTCATAAAGATGAATAATCTACTTTCATTTATTGAATTTACATAATGCTTACATAGGTGAAGCATTGAAATTTTTGGGAGGTCACCTATCCTATACTACTTTGATAATGCAGATTCAATTGTGTCGGATGGATTTAGTTCATTGGGACCAATTTCTACTAGACATATCTTGTTTGTTTGTATAGTCCTTTTTTTTGGATCTAGATGACACTATTGAGGACATACGTCTTCTCTTTGAGGACCACTCTTTTGCCCTTGAATTTGTTGCTACTTTAGAGTTCAATGTTGCTTCTCCAAAAGCTTCCAATGCCTTCTTGCAGCAGGGCATCCATTGTCTTCCTGATTCAGCTTTGTGGGATGATCTCTTGACAGGAGTTTCAGACTTGTTTATGGAGAGACCTATTTCAAATTTGGAGGACACATTTGAGGTGTTATCTCTCCTCTTTGATGACAATCATTGCATAACTGTTGTCAAACTATCATTGTCTTTGGATTGTGCTCTACATCAATCTCAAGGAGATTATGATTTGTCACCTTCAGTAGTGTAGTCTAGAACACTTGATTTGATTGTGATAGCTTTCAGCATTGACTCAAGGACACTTGAGCTGACTTTAGAGACTGCATACATCTTGCACTTTCTTCCTACATATTCCTTTCAGGATTTGGGAGATAGCTTGCACACACCTTTGGTTTTATTTCTTCCTAAGGGGAGTAACGTTGTTCGATGTTTGGGGACCATCATCTCCATACAGTTTCAAGCATCTACCATTAGATCTCTGCAGGGGAGGCTACTTAGTCCTTCTCGTCTTATTCTCTCTCTATTCTAGGGGGTGTTCTCTCTCTATTTGTTGGGGGTTGGGTAGGATTTGATATGTACATGGGTACCTAACATGGCCTCATTTGTTGGGGCCCATCATATTTTACATCCTCTTAAGTTGGGCTTAAGGGGGGGTATTGGTGTAGTTTTTTATTTTCTAGTGGGTTAATTTATTTTCCCTTAGTCCTAGGTTTTCCTACACTTTTATTAAGTTTTCTTAGGATAATAAAGTGGGTTTATTACTAGGAGATAAGTGATGTGGTGTCCCCTTCCTTAAAGGGTGGAACACTTTCAACTTTTGGTGGCCATCTCCACTTTTGGTGGTCCATATCCACTTTTGGTGGTTAATTCCTATTGGTTGGATTTGCCACCTAGATCCTCTCCTTAGTTCTATATAAACTCACTACCTAGCTTGTATTTGCATCTATCTTCTTGCAATTTTTACATTGTATCTTTTCAGCTTAGAAGCTCTTAATGTAATTCTGCCACATCGACAATGTTGCATAATCTCTCAGAATCATGGTTTGTATTCTTATATTTTTTTTTAGTTTATGTAACTTTGATTTTCTCTTAAAAATTTCCTTGGGTTATTCAATCTATTTCAAATTTCTAAGATTGATTATCATAGATTTGATTGAAATAGTTTATGATCAAAATCCCTTGGTTGTATGCCCACCAAAGTGAGATATAGGGTAACCCAAGATTATGACATGTGTATTAATCTTAGGACTTGAAGCATAAAGAGATAATGCCCTAAATAAATTAAAGTAAACTATTGTGAATAGGACCTAAGAGATAAACTAATTAGGTAATATACACCATTCACACTAAGGTAATGTATTGATCATTTTCTTAGTAATGTAGAATCTAGTTTTCATTCGCTAGTCCTCTATCAATTTTTTTCTAACAAATAACTTGGTTGTTTTGTATAATAAACACACACTAAATTCTTTGGGGGGTGTTAGATGCATGGTGCAATGTTAAAAACAAGGGGCATACTTGCTTCTAGTTTAAAATATGAAATCAGCTAACTTATATGGGGTTCTTGTGTCTTTGCCAATAGGTAATCCACACTTTAAATTTATGAGTTGTTGGAGATCCTATAAATGAGCACTAGGGAAAGTTGGTGCTCTTATCCATAAAATTGATACTAGCCATTCTATTTGTCAATATTTATTGTAGTCAAATTTGAATAATATGTGGGTCCACTTTTGGATGTGCATGATCCACTCCTTGTGCCCATTATTTTATTCAATCATGCTTGTCCTTGCTAACTCCCACTAAAAATGACATGAGATTTGAGAATCCATTAGTCTAAAGGTCTTACACTTGAAACCTAGCGATGACAGACTTTAGAGACATTAATCATTAAGGTCTCATGTTCACTATAGTCTTGTAGGTCCAATACTTGGTAGATCTACACCTTCCCAACCTTCAACTGCTAATAATATGCTCATACATGAAGGATAGTGCATATTTCTTCCTTAGGAAGATAGAAGATGACCATATACACAATCACAACCTCTTACAATTGCTAGACATTTTAATCAACAATATAATCCAAGACTTTGTTAATTATACTCTATACACTATTTTATATTGCCAAAATGTAACAAAGTTTGTGTTTCTTTTTAAAATTTTGTTTAATTACATAGTGCACTTATTGCAAGTGACTATTAGCATGTCAATTTCATTATTGCAATAAAAATTTTAAACAAACATTACTTGCTAAATGCACATTTACCTTCTATTTTTCTTAGTTAAAGTTGCAATTGAAACAATTGTTAAAGATAGAGGAGTTCCAAATCTTGCTTTAAAACTTTGAACTAGGTATAAAAGATCTAGAGTCAACTAACATTGATGAGGTTTGAATTAAAGGCTATCAGCAATTTTTCATCTTAAGAAGTTGATCTCTTGAAAAGATGTTGCCAACAAATTTACTAATGGTCACTAAATTGTTAAGAAAAAATATAAAGCACCTATATAGAGCACTGCCTCTTTAGGCACTTACCCTCAATTTTTAAAAAATCACAACTCAAGAACTAAGAGTCTACAAAGTTGACATCACAAATAATAGAAAAGTCCACACCAAAATCACCTCGAGAATACACATACATAAGAGATGAAATGAAAAATTAATCACGTTACACAACAATTCTCATAATATTAAAACCTTCAATATCTTATATCTTTCTTTGAACTTTAAATTGCGTGATTTTTTTTTTCACACTTAACTTAATGCTCAACAATTTCAAAATATATAAGACTAATTTTAATAAATCTGACAATTAGCACTAAATAACCTATTAACCTTTACAGCATACCCTAAATGAAATCTTAATCCAATAAAATACTTCAACCATAAAGAATTTATTTTAAAACTGGACACCCCTAGAAAC
>VDFB02383713.1:0-18954 GCA_007258455.2 Sequoia sempervirens | reverse complement strand
TTCATTTCAGAAATGACTAAATCCTTTATAAGAAGATACCAAAACAACCATAGAAAATATACTCTTTATCATCCCTAAATGAATGGACAAGTTGAGATGACTAATAGAGAATTGAACAATATTTTGACTAAGACTATTTATACCAATAAGACTGACTAGGTTGATATACTAAAAAAATTTGTTTGGGCTTACAATACCACCTAAAGAACTAGGGGAGATGTACACCAAGGCTAACTTCGCGCATCCGTACAGAGTGGAAAACAGGTCTAATTTCTTCATTTTTTTTTGGATTGTTTGTAAGCGAGTTAGGACCTTAAAAAGATAAATTTGGTTTCTAGGTACTTAAAACGCGTCTTGTCGAACTTGTAAAGCAAAAGGTGCTCAAAAAAGGTGTTTTTGGACCTCCGTCCACTACATTTTTATCGCTTTGCCGATACCCATTCATTCAAAAGCCAAAAATCCTATTTCTAATTATCAATAAACCTATTTCAACTTGCATTTGTATGTGGGCCTGCTCATTTTTACATGTGGGTCTGCTAGGAGGTGGTTGCTTTAATCTCAACCTGGCCACATTACCTTGCTAACCATGTGCCCCATATGCCTTCATCAAACCACGAGTATGAGTTCACCTAACCACGAGTTTTTAGGAATCTTTAAGCCCTAAACTCATCATCTCCCACGGATTTTTTCCTCATTCGCATTTTTCTCTGCCTTCTCTCATTGTCAACGCAACCTCGTGTGACCAAGGAAACCTCTATCAGCTCCCTTCTGTTGCAGGTAACATCTCAACCTCTCTTCACCTGCAATATTGTTTGTTCAACAATGGGTTCTTGTTGGCGTCAACAGTGTTTGAGTGCATTTTGGTGTGTTTTAAAACTGGCTCTTTGTGGTGGCATTGTGAAGAGATTGTAATTCATTTATATTTTACATGACTGGTAGAAATGATCCTAGAATTATTCTGCCTATGATGAGGGTTTGATCAAGCATGATTTTTTTTTACATTATTCTGCTGAACTAAATCACATGTAATGTGATTTAAACAAAACATTGTCCGATTTTTGAACGGTATAATCATGAAAAATAATGGGTATACTATCAAATTCCGTTATAATCAAGAAATTTAATGGGTTTTTAGTTTTTTCCCCAAATTATTGAGGGGTTTCAGGATACGGGTTAATGGGTAGATGTTTTCTATTTTCAGTAATTATAATATGCACATGAAATTAAATGGGTATACATATTTTGTCAGATTCTCTTCGAATCCATACATTATAATTAGGAAATTTAATGGGTATATAGTTTTTGTCCCAATTTATCAACTGGTTTTAAGATTACAATTTGCAGACAATTATATAGATATATACAATCATGTCGTGTAGGGTTTCATCACATGAAGCTTCGCAGACAATGATATGTTCTAATCAGATTGTATATATATTTTTGCAAAGAATGATATATTCTTTTCAGACAATGATATGTTCTTATTAGATTGTATATATATTTTTGCAGACAATGATATGTTATTATCAGAATGTATATATATTTTTGTAGGCAATGATATATTCTTTTCAGACAATGATATATTATTTTCAGACAATGATATGTTATTATTAGATTGTATATATATATTTGCAGACAATGATATATATATATATAGGTTCATGTGATGAAACCCTACATGGCTTGATATGATGAAAGTCTACACAACATGAGGCTTGATATATATATATACACACGGCATATGACTGTATATATATATATATATACAATTTGATAAGAATATATCATTGTATGCAAATACAATGATATATTCTTATCAGATTGTATATAGATATAGATATATATACAGTCATGCCCTGTAGTGTTTCATCATATCAAGCCATGTACGATTTCATCACATGGACCTTAACATGATCCTCTATCAATGTCTGTCATTTAATAATGCCCAAGTTTCTTGCCATATATCCCTATAACTCAGTTATCTTTAATAAACACATTAGCATTATCAGTTTAATATGCATGTCCAAAGAACGCTAAAAGGAATATAACAACTTTGATTAGCTAGCCCCTCAAAACTCAAAATAAAGCAGTTACTTTGCATTTGTTCATATCCTCATGGAAACCCATAGATGCTAAAAATATCATCCAATTACAAAAAGGTAAAACCAATGATGGTTCAAGCAGAGTTTTCTTTTTCAACTTAGAGGTAAAACCAACTTCTTGAAGAATAAAACAAAACTTAATCTTCGCAAGAATGACTTTAAACCGATCAAAGTCATTTAATGCAGCTCTCGCTTTTGCACAATTAGTTTCCTTCCCCATGAACTATTCTCCCATTGCTTCTGAACCTCGATTAAATAATAACAATGGATAGTCACTATGTAGCTGCTAACATCCATGGCAACCTCCATATACTTTGCTTAAAATTTTATACCTGCTTTCTCCATAGCCTCAATTAACACTTTCTTTTTTGGTATCTTAGGGATGTCAATTTTGATATATATATCAAATTATATATGTGTAATCTTATATAGATATCTGATATAGATATATATCTATATAAGACTATACATATGTAATCTAATATATATACATATATATATTAATCAGATTATATATGTATGATATTATATGTATAATCTAATATACATTATATATATCATATTATATATGTATAATCTAATATACATTATATATATTAGATTATATATATGTATGATTATATATATTAGATTATATATGTATGATTATATATATATATATAATCTTATATACATTATATATATCAGATTATATATGTATAATCTTATATGGGTAATAGAGGTGAAATTGAGGAAGAAAACCATGGGAGATGATGAGTTTAGGGCTTAAAGATGTCTGACAACCTGCGGTTAGGTAAACCCATACGCATGGTTTGTTGAAGGCATATGTGGCACATGATTAACATGGTAATGTGGTCAGGTTGAGATTAAAGCGCCCACCCCCTAGCAGACCCACGTGTAAAAATGAGCGGGCCCACATGCAAACACAAGTTGAAATAGGTTTATTGATAATTAGAAATAGGCTTTTTTTCATTCAAGGCACCATTGAAATTAGACATAAATGGCCACTGCAGTATGAAATGACTGATTTTTTCGCAGGAAAATTCAAATTTGAAAGTCAATCGCCATAATTCAATGCATTCAATATACACATTCGAATGATTTTATAAGAGGGAATTTCCAATGTCATTTTCATTACGAATTCTCCTATGCTTGCACTGGATATCCTCTACAAAATTCAACTTGGTACATATAATAAAACAAAAAACATATTATAATTCATATATATGACTGAATTTATGCAAGCCACCTATCTTATCAGTTAAACCAAATATAAAATTGATTTCCTAAAACCCACGACAGAACTCGGGCATAAATGGCCACTACAAAATGAAATGACATATTGTTTCCCATGAAGATTCAATTTGCACATTCAAATGATTTTATAAGAGGGAATTTCTAGGGTCATTCCCTGAATATCCTCTGCAAAATTCAAAGCTTACTAAGGCAACCTATGCACATTCCTCTTAAAAGGGAGCTTATTCATGTTGGTACACCCAAAATAACTAAATTCATGTTTTTATTTATCAGTATACTGGATTTACATTTATGTTGTCTATTTCATTATTCAATATACTCTTTTATATTTATGTACTCAGTGTTTACATTATTTTGAGGCATACAAATTATTCAGTTTTCAATTAGTTGTTCAAATTAGTATTATCCATTATTTAATCATATCACAACATACAATGATATGGGTTAATCTATTTTCTTCCACTTATTTTATGTGTTTCGGTAATCAGATTACACATATGTATATACATGTACATGTATATGTATATACATATACATGCACATGTAAATGTATATGTATATACAAATACATATACACATGCATACACATGTATATACATATGTATGTATGAATGTATATGTATATACATAGACATGTATATTTATATACATATACATATATTTATTGATAGTCGTGGCACAAAGTTGTTTGAGGGTGCGTATTCTAGCACACATTAAATGTACTTTACTGAAGGTTTGAGAAGCGTGTAGAAATATTTCCAAGAATACGGTTGTTCTCAAATCTTTCTACATGCTTGTTCTCAAATCTTCTGTAAAGTACATTTAATGTGACCTACAATATGCACCCTCAAACAGCTTCATGCCACGACTGTCAATAAATATATGTATATGTATATGTATATGCATATATAATACATGTATACACATACATATACATGTACATATATGTCCTTTCTATTGCATTGTCATGTAGGGTGCCATGATATGCAATATACACTGTATCTTTCAGCTTCATACTAAGGATCAAAACATTGTGGATTATAATGCTCCAATCACAATTCTTATTGTTGTGCATGCAATGTTGTAAGGATGATTTGATGTGGGAATGTTACGAGTACAAGTACTACCCCCGTTTATTACAATTATGTTGCAAGCAAGCGGGAGCGTCAAGAGGTGAACCAAGTATGTGGATTATCAACATACCAACGAAGTTGTGTTTGTTAACACAATAAACTCTATAGGGACATTTTGCTCTGAACGCTTTATGATATGTTTATATTTTCTATTATATTGTGTTCATAAATATTTTGTTCTTACAAATTCTTATTTGATTGAAAGAATATATTTAACTACATTGGTCTCTTAATGGTAGGCATGCAAGGACTTGTCGGCAATCAATAGAAGACATTAAGCATTAATGATAGGAAAAGTCTTTGACTTTACCTTGGCAATGACCTAGTAATACTGAAAAATATGTGTTTTTATATATATGGCTGAAAAATAGATGATTGAGTAATAGTATAGAATAATTATGAGATTAGTTAGTATTAGATTATATATATATGTGTGTGTGTGTGTGTGTGTGTATGTATGTATGTATATACATATATAAATTGATAGGTATATATGTGCATACATATATATTGTTATGCATATATGTATGTACATATATAGCTATATATATGTGTGTATGTATATATATAATTAATCTGATAATTAATATGTAGTTTTGTTAAAATTTGATAGTGATAATTAATAAGAATATATCATTGTCTGCAAGTACAATGATTACAATTTGCAGACAATGATATATTCTTATCAGATTGTATGTATGTATATATTTATATATATGCATACAATCTAATAATAATATATCATTGTCTACAAATATATATATATATATACAATCTAATAAGAACATATCAGTGTCTGCAAATACAATTATTACTATTTGTAGACAATGATAAATTCTTATCAGGTTGCATGTATATATATACATACAATCTGATAAGAATATACCATTGTCTGTAAATACATATATACAATATATCATTGTATGTATATATATATATATGCATACAATCTGATAAAAATATATCATTGTCTACTATGAGGTGGTCACTTTAATCTCAACCCGACCACGTTACCTTGTTAACCATGTGCCCCAAAATGCCTTCATCAAACCACACGTATGGGTTTACCTAACTGCGGTTTGTCAGGCAACTTTAAGCCCTAAACTCATAATCTCCTGCGGATTTCTTGTCAGATTACTATTTGCGGACAATGATATATTCTTATCAGATTGTATGTATATATATACATACAATCTGATAAGAATATATCATTGCCTACAAATTGTGTTTGCAATCAAAGTTTTTATTTTTTTATCGACAAACACTGAAACATAGTGTAATTAGTGATACCACAGAAAATACAAGGCTGAAACCCTCATCAAACATATAAGAGATACAAATTTGAGGTTCAAATAAATAACAACAACAACATTAGGACATTTTATAATCATATCATAGTTATATATTTTAATCAAACAACAATAATTGATTGGGTGGTGTGATAGAAAAAACATGGCTAAAACATACTTGAAACATATCAAAATATTACTAAAAGCTTGTATTCAGCTTCTTCTCACCTTAAACATATGTGAGGTTCCAAACATAATAACAGTAGCATTATCACATCTTATAATCATATCATAGTTATAACTTGAAGCAGATAAATAGATCTGATATGCAAAGCAAATCACCAAAATATACTGCTACATCGATCAAAAAACAAAATTTAATACGAACATAATTAGTTCTCCATATTGCTAGGAAAAGGAGGTGGCATGAGATATCCGCCAATAGCTGAGTCTAGTCCACTTGTAGGAGGTGATACTTGGTTAATAGAGGTTTGAAGGAATGTTGCTATTTGAGCAAGTAATGTCTAGCTTGCATCTGCAATCAGTCCCATTTGTTGTGAGCCACTCCCAACTTGCATATTGTTGATAGCTATAAAGGTTGGTTACAATATGTTCATCATATCAAGCAGGATAGGTTGTTTGGGGGGTATATGATTCCCCACTGTAGACTTACATTTTATCCTCTTTGGTTGTTTAGTTTTCTTTTTAGTTTCCTTTTGTAGATGTTTATCCTTCGCTTGCTCCTATCTAATTGCTTTCTTCCACATTCTAATAATCTTCTATCACTTTCCTTGCTTGCTTCTTAGCCCTCATTGCTTCCTTTTGAATTGCTTCCGCTTCATGTTTTGCCTTTCTCTGCAAAATCTGCTCCTTACATTGCTGCAACTCCTCTTGCCTTTTCTTCTTTGCCTCTTGTTCGTTGTACATTTTGATGAAGGCATCGGATGTTAGTACTTGGGACTACCTACTAAGGTGAAGCACTCCCGAACGACCTCCCCATGATGTTCCTTGCACCATTGGAATTGGAAGTTTCAAGAATTTGTTGTTTGGTCTTGTTGTTTGTTGTCCATCATGTGGGGTGCATGGCACAAACTCAGCTTCTTCCTCACTAATTGCATTTTCATCTTCACTTTGACCATCAGTATGCTCTACCCAATTCCTTGCAGTAGTAGAGTAATGTATTACTTTAGCTGGATCAACGTGTGGTGGGGATGAATAGAAAGGTTGACCTCCTCCTCAGTTGGATTTAATTGCACTCCAAGTTTTGTGGCTGCTTCATGCATCCATTCCGGTTGGCTTACTTGAGTTGGAAAACTCTGGCCTACTAATGTAGTCGTTGTATCTTCATTGCAGGGTTCAATAACCGGTTGGACTTCTAGTTGGAAATCTGCAAAATATGGTAGGATTTATGGTTGAATGTGTGTTGTAGTTTCAACACCTTCATTGTATTCTGCTACAACATCACTTGCCACATCCCTTGCATCGTATTCCCGCACAAAACCATCTATTTGATCCTCATTGTAACCAAGTAGACACAAGCATGCCTCTACTGCCATAACGTCCTCTTCATCTTCCATCATGACCGCATCATCTTCTGTTATAGGAGTTGCAACATCCTCTTCAACAACATAGCACTCACTTGGCCCTATGTCCTTGTCAAGGGCTGACTGATTAAGTGGCTAAATTCTTGTTCTACGAAACCCACTAACAATGTTGCTTGGTTTCAACGCTTTTTTGAAAGCTTAGCTTGCAAGAGTTGCCAACTCTTCATGTCTAATATCAATATATGGGTTGTTTGCTTGCCATATGGTTCTTTGCTCTCTAAAATATGCCTTGAATGGAGCAAAAATTTTGACATCCAATGGCTGCAAATTGTGATTGGTATGAGCAGGCAACGTTAGCATGTCTATTCCTAATTTTCTTGTTTTTTCTATGGTCTTGAAAGCCATGTGGCTGCCATGACCGTCAAAAATGAGAAGGGCCATGTTTGTCGGTGAAACTCCACCAAGGATATTACTATCAAAATGGTCTAACCATTTGAAAAATAGTTCCTTTGTCATCCAAGCATGTTCTTGGACTGTCATCAATGCCTCTATCTCGCAATTTATGATATAGTTATGCATGTGCCTCTTTTATTTAAATAGGTAGAACAGAGGAATACTTAACCCAGATGCACTTACACAAGCCAACACTATGATCCACTCTCTACTTTTTTATACCAAATGTGGTACACAGTTTGCATCCAATGTGGCAATAACTCTCATGCCATAGTTCCTACCAGCCTAAATACCAATCTCATCACAATTCCAAATCCGGCTTGCTCCATAGTGGTTAAGGTTGATCATATTCTCAAGGTTGTCATAGAATGCTTGCACGACAAAAGGACAAACCATAATCACTCTGTCATTGTCCACTCCTTCAGGTGTTTTTATTGTCAAATCTTTGTGCCTTCTTCAAAATCCTGCCCACCATGACCTCCTGGGGACCCCATTTGTGAAAGGATTGGGTCAACTTACAATTATTTAGGAAACTGTGGCTTGTATTTGAATTACTTGCAGTTCATGGCCCAATTATGCCATGTCCTTGCACCATTGGACAACTTCAGTCTCCTCCTTAGATAAAATGGTACGTGGACCCCTCCTCTTGGTGGTGGTAACTCCTAACAGTCACACCCTCAAACTACTAGGTGGCATACCCCACTTGATTGTTGCTTCCTTGATTGACATGTTGTGTTCTTTGACACTTTTAACTGCTCCTTCCATATCAGCATATGTCCACTGCTTAATGAGTACAGGTGAGGGCAGTTGCACACCAAGTTGAACATTTGGTTGAACAAGAGGTTCGGCTTCTGCTGTGTTGGTGGCTTCATCTGTAGAGTCAAGAACATCTTGTTGGCTGGGAATTGCATGCACTTCCTCAACAGACTCGGTTTCAATGAAGTGCACCACATGAGTCACTCTAATGGCTCGTGGTCCTCTTCCTACAACCCTTTTTGGTCTTCTAGCAGGTGCCATGATTTTCCACTTAACTTGCATGGACAGTAAAAATAGCATAACTTGTTAGTGCGGCAAAGAATATACCATTGTATGCAAAGATATATATACAATCTGATAAGAACATATCATTCTCTACAAAAATATATATACAATCTTATTAGAACATATCATTGTCTGTGAAGCTTCATGTGATTAAATTTCATGATTATAATGTAGGGATTCGAAGAGAATTTGACAAAATCGGTATACCCATTTAATTTCATGTGCATATTATAATTACTAAAAATAGAAAACGTCTACCCATTAACTCGTACTTGAAACCCATTAAATTTCATGATTATACTGGTGTTTGATAGTATACCCATTAAATTTCATGATTATACCGTTCAAAAATCTGACAATGTTCTGTTTAAATCATATTACATGTGATTAGTTCATAGAATAATGTCAAAAAAAATTATAGCAGTCAAACCCTCGATGCCATAAACAAAATATTCATGAGGGATCAAATTTCTACTAGTCACATGTAAATAGAAATGATTACAGTCAAACCCTTAGGGTAGCCTGACTGTATATATATTAAACTGATAATGCCAATGTGTTTATTAAAGATAACTGAGTTATAGGGATATATGGCAAGAAACTTGGGCATTATTAAATGGCAGACATTAATAGAGGCTCATGATAAGGTCCATATGATGAAACCCTACACGGCTTGATATGATGAAACACTACATGGCATGACTATATATATATACAATCTGATAAGAATATATCATTGTCTGCAAATACAAAGATTACAAATTGTAGACAATGATACATTCTTATTAGATTGTATATATATACAGTCATGTCGTGTGTGTGTGTATATATATATACAATTTGAAAAGAATATGCCCTTGTTTGCGAAGCTTCATGTGATGAAACCCTACATGGCCTGATATGATGAAACCCTACACAACATGACTATATACATATATAAATTTCTTTGCAAATTGTAATCCAAAAATTGCTCAATAAATTGGGACGTAAATTGTATACCCATTAAATTTCATGATTATTAAAGAGGGATTCAAAATATAACTGTGATATGATTAAAAAATGGATAATGTTGTTGTTATTATATTTGATGTATGATTTACTAAGGATGATGTTGATGTTATTATCTTTGATTTATGATGAATGTAGGTGAAAAAAAATGTAACTGTGATATGATTAAATAATGGATAATGCTAAGTTGAACAACTAATTGAAAACAAAATAATTTGTATGCCTGAAAATAATGTAAACACTGAGTACATAAATATAAAAGAGTATATTGAATAATGAAACAGACAACATAAATGTAAAACAGTATGCCTAAAAATAATGTAATCACTAAGTACATAAATATAAAAGAGTATATTGAATAATGAAACAGACAACATAAATGTAAAACAGTATGCTTGAAAATAATGTAAACACTGAGTACATAAATATAAAAGAGCATATTGAATAATGAAACAAACAACATAAATGTAAAACAATATGCCTGAAAATAATGTAAACATTGAGTACATAAATATAAAAGAGTATATTGAATAATAAAACAGACAACATAAATGTAAATCCAATATACTGATAAATAAAAACATGAATTTAGTTATTCTGGGTGTACCGACCTGAATAAGCTCCCTTTTAAGAGGAATGTGCAAAAGTTGCCTTAGTAAGCTCTGAATTTTGCAGAGGATATTCAGTGAAAGCAGAGGAGAATTCATAATGAAAATGACCCTGGAAATTCCCTCTTATAAAATCATTCAAATGTGTAAATTGAATGCATTGAATTGTGGTGGTTGATTTTCAAATTTGAATTTTCGTGGGAAACAATCTGTCATTTCATTTTGCAGTGGCTATTTATGCCTGAGTTCTGTCGTGGCTTTTAGGAAATCAATTTTATATTTGGTTTAATTGACAAAATAGGTGGCTTGCATAAATTTAGTCATATTTATGAATTATAATATGTTTTTTGGTTTATTAAGGAGTCTTACACCATTAACTGTTTGTGCAGGTACCAGAAGTAGATGGATTTAATGCATGAAGATGTGATAGGAAGTGTGGGTGAATGTGCAATTGATAGCTCATAAAGCTGATCAATGTTTTGTATTATGTCACAATGTGCACCATTAACTGTTCATAATGTTTTAAATTATGTAACATTGTGCATCATTAACTGTTTATGTATACATGTAAATACAATGTAGTTGAAGCTTTGAGCCACTTGCATAGAGTGGTTATTGTAAACATAAACGTACTTTAATTAATTCAAAAATGACTTTATTTTGTGCAACTTGTCTTATGTTGAAAACATATATGTACCAATATATGTTTAAATTTGTTTTATTTTTGGTTGGCTACACATTTAGTAGTGAACATATATTGGTGTAATTTGTAATTTTTTATTGGCATAATTAAAACATTGTAATGCCTAAAATGTAAATGGTTATTGGGGGGGTCAGGTGAGCATGGAGTAAACAACAATTAGATCATGGTTAGAGGTGAACATAGAGTAAACAGCAATTAGATCATGGTTAGCAATTGGCTCTTTTCCCCTACCACCAATTTCACCCCTATGAGCTGGTCTATGGGAAGCAACCACTATTCCCCATAGAGTACAATTTGGAAACACTAAAGACATTGTTGGAGGTCATGATTGATCCAATAGAGGCCCAACAACTTTGAATTACATACCAAACTACATCCCAATAAGATGGACGAGATGTGACTAGATGTACTTCAACATACCAAACTAATTCAACATCAAAGCAAGGAGTGGCATGACAAGCACATCATCAACAAACAATACAAGTTTGGTGATTGGATGTTGTATGATTTCAGTTATCAAGATTTCAAGGGCAAACTACATCCCACGTGGTTAGGCCCATATGGAATCAAAAATGGAGACGTCCAGTTATCGTCAATTGATGGCAATTGATGGTCCCTCTTGGTCAGTGGTCACATATTGAAGCTCTGTCCCAAACCAACATCTAAAGAGTTCTCTACAAAACTACTAGCTCATATTGAACATTTTACCCTAGAAGACCTATCTTCCATGGGTGTTATGCCGTGTTCCATGAGCAGACAATAAAACAACACAACATAAAAGGGTAGGGTTGAAAACCAGTAATGTCAGCCCTTCTCCACACACACAGACAAAAAAATGAGAGGTTGAAAACCAGAAATGGCGGCCTTTCCACTATAAACAATCAAAACAAAAACTAGAAATGGTGGTCTCCTCCATGATCTACGTGAAGAGATTTTCCATGAACTACCTAACTCCCAATCACCTTAGAATTGTTTTCGCTTACTCTAGATATCTAGATGGTGCTCGACTTGCTATCATGCTACCCACACTCTAGATAGCTTCGTTCACCCATGAACACCTGCTACACACCATTATTCGAGCAATGACACCTATGAGGTAATCACTTTGCATATTTTTCTATTTTTGTTACATAGTTGTGGTAATTACAATTTCTTTAAATGTATCAAACTCCCCCAGTGTATGCCTTATGTCCCATGTTCATGACAATGAATGAAATTTATTTTTAAAGGACGCAGGGTCGTGTCATATTGATTTTTGGTAGATTGTGGATTGAGTTGCATTTATCAGGACATATCCCCTTCCAATATGTAGTACGATATGGTGCACAATTGGTTTTAGCTACACTTAGTGGGAAATTGATGGAACACAATGATATCTTTAAAAAAGAAGATAAGGCCAAAGGCTCTGAGGTACAAATCACCCATTTTAGACTTCCGATACACACTCAAAATTTGAAATGGCCACCAACAAGGTGAAGGGATTTCACAAGTTATCTTCAAGAATGTATAATGGTGGGATTATAATCACCAATGCTAGATCAAAGCAGTTGCCAATTCATGCAAATTCATTATCGTTAGAATGTCTAGTCACCTTGTTGTACAATCTCCACATTTAATTCATATCCTCACCATGCCATTTTATGAAATAGTTGGATAACTAATTGCAGCATGCATAACTCTACAATTTTCACCAACGTCCTCCCACACCTCTCTAACACCTCACATTATACCATTTATAGCACTCTAGAGTCTAGCATTATGTTTTGCGTAAATAAAAAAATTATCACCAGCCATAGGACAAAAGGAAGTCCGATCCAAAAAAAAGTAGCCGGCCAAGTGCTGAGTTGTTTACTCAATCTGGTTGGTTATATTTTTTTTTCTGGCTCTAGGAAAAATCACCCCAGTAATTCACCGATGGAAAATTCACCATCAACAATTCACCATGGGAAAATTCATGGCCACCAGCAATTCACCACCATGGAAAATCAATCACCAAAAATTCATGCAATTAATTTTTTGTGCAGTGAATTGTCATGCTGGTGAATTTTCCCGTGGTCAATTGTTGACGGTAATTTTTTTGTCGATGAATTGCTGATGGTGAATTTTTCGTAGGCCTTTTTTTTTGTAGAAATTTGAAGGGTTTGAATTAGAACTGGTTGAGGAATTCATGCAAAATTACCACCTCCATGAAGGGGTGTTGATGAATAATAGCTTAGGTCTGATATATAACAATGATTGCTATAAGCATCATCATTGTTTATGTTAGATCTATTGCTCCTTGATATTTCTGGAAATAAGTATTCGAATTTATAAAGCTTGTGTAAAATCGAATTCAAATAGATGTTGATCAAAATACGCTTTGGATAAAACTCTGTATTCATTGTTGCCCTGTGTGTGGGCACGTATTTGTTAATTCTGGTTAACATTGAATGGTTACAGGAACCCGCGCACTGAAAGGAACACGTCCTTGAGCGGACGTGTCTCCAAGTATGGAGACACGTCCTCTCAAGAGGCGTGTCCCTTTGGATATGAATCCCGTGCGCTCAAAGGAACACGTCCCTTGAGCGGACGTGTCTCCAAGTATGGAGACACGTCCTCTCAAGAGACGAGTCTCTTGATGGCGGGTATCCCTAATATAAATACTGAGACCATTCTCAATATGCAGATAATCGAAATCTATTAATATTCTGCATCCCACACATTCTGCATTCAGAGAAGTATTCAGAAATTCGTATTTTTTGTCTCAGAAGTTTATCACTTAGAATCTTTGGCCCTAGTCTGTTCTCTGTCCTAGAATCCCTTTATGTTACAGATTTGATTTCATTTACATGGTATCAGAGCCACGTTGTGTGAATCCTAATCAAATCTGAATACCAATCTGCTCAAGAAAATTCGTATTTTTCAGAATCGAATTTACTTCACATTCTTCATAATGTCAAGTGTGATCAAATTTGAAGATCGCCTTGCAGGAGCAGACAATTTCACATCATGGAAATTTAGAATCATGATGATCCTTAGAGAGAATAAGCTAGATTCATTTGTGAAAGAGAACCAGTTAGAGCATAAGAATGATCTGGAGAAATCTCAATGGATTGAGAACAATGAGAAAACCATGAAAATTATAGTAGATGCAGTTAGGGACCATATAGTACCTATTCTGTCTAAACATGAGACTGCATACCTAATGTTTAAATCTCTTGAAAGCACCTTTGAAATAAACAACACCAGTAGGACCCTTGCTCTAAAGAGGCAAATTAATCATATTCAAATAAACAAGGGAGAATCTGTTAATTCATATTTCATGAGAATCACTGAATTAAGAAATCAACTGTCAACAATTGGTCATCAAATTGACAGTAAGGAGTTAACTCTAATAGCTCTAGATGGTCTACCAAACTCATGGGAGTCTTTTGTCCAAGGAATAAGTGCAAGATCTAAACTCCCTAAATTTGATAGGTTGAGAACAGATTGCTTGCAGGAAGAAACAAGACTAATGTCAAAAGGAAAACTTCAGAAACCTATAGATGAGGATATTCATGTACTAAACACAACTTCTCATAAGAAAGGTAAGAAGAAAGATTTCAAGAGAAAGAAGAATTTGTATGGAAAGGGATCATCCAAGAAAAGGAAAGACATATCCCAAATACAATGTTTCAGATGTGATCAGTATGGACACTATGCAATCAAGTGCCCTGATAGAACAAAACAACATGCATCCTTTGCTAAAGTTGAAAAGACAAATACAGAACATGATTATGAGAAATTTGTTTTCTACTCAGCATTATCAAGTCAAGTATCAAACATAGTCAATAATTGGGTAATTGATAGTGGTTCTTCAAGGCACATCACAGGATTCAGAGAACACCTAGATACTATGATAGAAGAAACTGTAGAAGAAGTAACTATTGGGGATGATTCTGCACATCCAGTTAAGGGGGTTGGAACTTGCACCATAAATCTGAAATCTGGCCTCTCTCTTCAACTCACTGGAGTATTATTTGTACCAGGAATAAAGAGGAACCTCATATCCATTTCTGCTCTTGAAGACAACGGATATAGGGTCACCTTTATGGATGGAAAAGTCCTAGCAGTGGCCAAAGAACTCCACCATAAAGAAAGCTCAAACTATAGGGATAAGACAAGGATATCTCTACAAACTGTGCACTAACATTAATCAAGCCCTTATTCATGAGACTTCTGATTCAAATGAAATTTGGCATCGAAGACTAGGACATATTCATTTTCGTGCCCTACCTTCTGTGGAAAAATTAGTAACAGGATTACCCAAACTAAATCATATTCATGAAGGAGCATGCAAAGGGTGTGCCCTAGGGAAGAATACAAAGGGGGCTTTCCAAAACAGTTTGAGTAAAACCAAAAACATTTTAGAACTGGTTCATTCTGACTTATGTGGACCTATGTCTGTACCCTCCATGGCAGGTTTTTTATATTATGTAATATTTGTAGATGACTTCTCTAGAAAAACCTGGATATACTTTCTTAAATGTAAAGAGTCAATAGAAGTCCTTAAAAGATTTAAGGAATTCAAAGCTCTTTCAGAAAACTTTTCGGGGAAGAAAATCAAAACTCTAAGAACAGATAATGGGAAGGAATACACCTCAGAAATCTTTAAGGAATTTTGTGTAAATGCTAGGATTAAGAGGGAGTTTACTGTAGTCTTCAATCCTCAACAAAATGGTGTTGCTGAGAGAAAGAATAGAACTATTGTAGAAGCTGCTAGAGCAATGTTGTTTGATCAAAACTTAGAAACTTCATTTTGGGCAGAAGCCTCTAGGACAGCTGTCTACATTCAAAATAGATGTCCCCATTCTCATCTAGATAACAAAACTCCTGAAGAAGCATTTACTGGTATAAAACCTGACATAAGTCACTTAAGGATCTTTGGTTGCCCTATCTACATTCATGTACCTAAAGAAAGGAGATCTAAATTAGAACCTAATGGAAAGAAAGGGATATTCGTGGGCTATAGTGAAACCTCAAAAGCTTACAGAATTTACATATCAGGTCAGAATCAAATTGAACTAAGTAGAGATGTCATCTTTGAGGAAGACATTGCTTTCAAAAGGGCAAAGAGTTCTAATGACATAGAAATTCAAGATTCTACTAAAGTTATAGAGGAGGATCTTGCTCCTGAGATTCAGAGGGAGTATTCTAAAGAATGTTTGTTGCAGATCATCCACTTCCACTTACTGAAAGATATCAACTTACAAGATATGGCAAGTTACAGGGAAGAAACTGACGCTTCCATGCCTTATTAGGAGTTATCTGGAATGTTAGATAGATTTGTTATCTTGTACGAGAAAGTGTGAATGGTTGGTGATTAAATTTCTGTTTGTCAATAATATTGTATCATTTTGTTCTTTTAATATAATATTTTGTTTAATGATGGTTTAGTTTTAAGATAAGAGAGAATCTAAAGAATTTTGATGGCATGATATGTCTAATTGTAGAGGTATTATAAAATCGCATAATTGTTGAGAATTATAACTTTATAATTGCAAAAAAAATGTTTGTTTTTCATGTGGATTGGTTTTTAAGATAATTTTATATCATTCTTGTTATATGATGAAGTTCAATAGAATATATTTGATTTCATTACTTGCTTTGTTTCGAGATATGAAAATTTGGGATATGTGTAGATTATATTAAGATAGTGGTGCTCACATCAACCTTTTGATTAGCAATTGATATACATGTATTATTGGAGTTTACATGACCTTGTCTTTGTAAGAGTTGCTTGTAAACAAGCCATTAAATATGAATAAAACTTATCATTGTTCTATCCATGAAGAATTTTTTCCTTTTCAAAGCTTTGAGCCTCTTTTTAAGGAATAGCTCTAAGTCCTTTCATTTTTTGAGACAATCCTGCACCCCACCCTCAAATTAATAAAATTAAATGATAGGAAACCCATGACTACAATAAATCTATCATTTTTGGATTGTTGGGGAACCATATATTGCTAAGGTATTGGTAAGGCATTTTAACCAGAGTCTTATAGTTGACTCTATGGCCCACTTCATAAAGAACCCACAGTTAGCAAAACATAATAACTACATTCAAGATCCATTATAGGGATTCAACAAACCAATTATCAAGTCAAAATCACATACATCTCCTAGAATTTGTGTCACCATGGAAAAAAAAAGTAATGTAGGTGAAGATGGAACAACCAATAAAACTTTATGTTGAGGGTGGTGTTAGGACATTCAACTTACTAATAAATAATGAGTTATTCTCCTCTCTGAAAAGTAGAAAACTACTCCAATGTTCCTTTATAGTTAGGTCTTGACCATGTAGGATAGCAAAGTGATCGTTGTTAACATGTTTCAACAAGGAACCTGGGTTGTTAGACTTTCTAGAAACCATTTTAGAAACATGCAATTGAAAATAATAGATTTAACGGTTTAGGAAATGAATTGTATTTTCAAATCTACAACAAATTTATATCAATAAAATGCTCTTTCTCAATGATTCCAAATTGATTCTAATTCTAAATGGACGATGATAAAACCTGTTTCATCAATTAATTCTTAATGTTTAAATGAAATCTTTCAAACCACTATCAATGAAAATAGTCATTCACACATTTTCTATTAACAATGATACAATCTTCCAAGGAAATGTAACCAAACATAAGATTTTCATATTTTATCTAATCAGAATACCATCAAACATGTACAGATCTGAGACAAAATATTACTTAATTCTAGAACAACATACAAGATTTCATTAATTTATCGACTTAGGTAAAATAAAAATAGTCATACCATTACCAATACACCAGATTGAGATGCATGCAAAATAAGAAAAATCCTTTGATTTATCAAAATGTGATCTTCACAAAGTTAGTAGGAAAACCCACATTGAGAATGCATAAGTTTATTGTGTAACAACACATCAAAATCAAATCATTTGAAATGATCTAGAATCAAAATTATATCGGGCGTTGAGTTCCTGAAATTGTGTATCTAAACAAAAAGAAAAGTGGAACCAACTCCAGTGCCCAAAATCTAACTAAGTTAAACTAAAAATACAACTAAAAGACAATTGGTCACCCCAGTTTCATTTCTAATCTAACTAATCTTAACATAAGGAAGAAAAAAGCTAACTAAAATTAACTAAAATCCAACGCCAGTTTAAACATCACTGCATGGGCGTGGATTTACTACATTACATTATTCAAAAATAAAACCTAGCAACATCAAGAATTCTTCTCTTTAGTTAGTTGGAGAAGTCCTTGATGAATGTCGATATTACTTCATTCATTTTCTCCATTGATGGTCCTTGGTGGTACTGAAGCTTTATTTTTTGATCAAAAGTAGACTTTTCCATCTATTGTTGTGGTGCAAGAGCACTGCTTGATTTCTTGCTCCATGAGGCCATTTGTAAATAGTTGCCTCGCTTTTGTGTATTACACAGTTGGTCTTATAATAAGGTTTATCAAACCATTTTTAGAGGTTTTGTGCCCAGGGAAGTCATATTTTAAGTCATTGGTCAAATAATTTTAAAAAATTGTTCCATATTGTAAAAATTGTAAAAGTTGCTCAAGAAAGTTGTCAAACAACTTGTCAAAAAGTGTCATTAAGGTGTTTTATCAACAAACTAATCAAAAGGTGGTTGAAAATAGTTGGTTTTTTTTGGAAATGTATAAATACACCCTCAAAAACTCGAATTGGGGTTGGAGACATTATTTTTGAAGTTTGATGAATGGAAACCTCAAATTTTGTGTGCATGTTCTGATTCTTACATTGTTTTTAGGCTGAAGTTGTGCATTGTACGACCTGGTATGGACTC
>VDFB02383712.1:0-17810 GCA_007258455.2 Sequoia sempervirens | reverse complement strand
CCTTTGGGCATTGGGACATATCTCACTTGTCTTCTTGAGTAAACAATAGGAAAACCCTTGCCTGGAAGCTCATTGAATTCCACATAAAGACCAGTTTAAGGAAATAAGACATTGTACATCTTAGTTTGAAACTTTAATCAAAGAGAGTGTTTTTGGTAAAATAAAGCCGCATTAAGCAAAGATAACAATTGGACCCCACACATGCTTGATATCTTGGTCTTTTGATTGCCCTTAGAGAAAAGTGTGTTCTTCAATACCTTGGCCTAGTAAACAAAGTCTCTCTAGGTCTCTTAGGATCATCAAAACTTTCATCTATCTTCCAAACATTCATCAATCCATCTCACCAAAACAAATTTAGATCTTTGCAAACATCATTCTAGACTTGGGTACATCCTTAAACCAAATCAAAGTCAATTGTTTAATTAGGTGTGTGGGAATGCATCCTTTCTCATACATCTAATTGAATTAGCAAACCTTTTGAATAAGTTCATCCTAAAGATAACATCCAACATCTTAGGGTTTACAAGTTCATCATCCAAGTCAAACAATCAAAATCAAAATCCCTAAGTCTAGCATTGATTCAAAGTTCCTAAACGTTCATCATTCATATCATTTCACCTTTCATCTTTCATCTCGTCATTGATCCTAAGAACCTTAGAGGTCACTTTCATAACAAAGTCAAAACACAAGAAGAACATGGAATATAAACTTGATCCATACATCTTGGGTAATCCAAATCAGTTGAATCTTCAAAGCCTTGCAATGCCTATCAATTATCAAAGTCCATGCATGGGATCATTGCCTTCGACAAATGTCAGTGGTACAACAAGTGTGAGTATGCCCAAGACAAATTTTGGAACACATTTCCCAATGATAGATCTAAGTCCAAACCAACAAATCCACCAATCAAACAATCAATACATGAATCTTCAAACGAGCAACATCATCCCACCAAATCCCTACAAACCAAATGTGGATGTACCAAGTGCAACTTTTCGAAACATGAATCCTAACTCAAAAAACTTTGGAAAAATGATTCCCAATACCAACAATGTTCATCCTATCATGCCAAATCTAAACATCATCCCAAATCAGAACATTATCCAAAGTCAATTTTCCCATAATCCCATTCAAAAACTGCAAACATGCATGCCAAAACTACTTGAACACAAGCCAAATCAACTATCTCAAGTGAGTCAAGATGAAAATCAAGAACAAATTTGGCAAGATCAAATTGCGGAAATAGTTGAGGCATTGCGCCAAGGGAAATCTCCACCACCATTACCTACATCATTCCTTGGTTTAGGGATTCCCCCTTTACCTAACACCAATCACGCCACCCAATTCAATCCAACTAACGTCAATCAAACCATCACGTCAAAACCTTTGAATATACCATCGACATCGCACCAACAGATGGTATCCAATCAAGCAACAATGATGATCCCAACCAATCAAAATACGGTCTCCCAAGGACCTATCACCTCAGTTATTCCAACCATCACTATCCCTTCAATCATTCCAAACACCAATATCACGCCCATCACATCTCAAACCCCCACAATCAATCCAAGTGTATCTCAAACACTTGTCACTACATCCAACACGATTTCGAATCCACCACCACCCCCACCACCACCAATTTCCACCACATCAATCCAATACAATGTGACATTACAAGCTGCTTTTCAAAAAGGATACCAACAATATCTAGCCATGCAACAAGCAACACAAGCTCAACAAGTGCAACAATCCTCTCAAATTGCCCAAACCTCTCAAGCTACCCAACCAACACGAGCACAAACACAAAAGATAACAACTGTTGAGAACAAAGATCAAGATCACTCCATCATTGAATACCTTGAAGTTGTGTCTACTCCATCCAATGATCAAATGAATATATGTCAAGAGTCACCTCTCAATCATGATCAAAATACATCGACAATACCCAACAATGATCCAATTCAAGAAATGTCAACATCATTTGACCCTATGGTTGAAGACATTAGAAATCTCTCTATTGCAATTGTTGAAAACAATGTTCAAAATCTATCCATCAATAAAGATATTTTCGCTTCATCCAACGAGGCATCGACCAGTGATCATGTTGAAAATGTATCTACATCACCTAATGAGGTAGAGGACATATCTCAAGAATTTATGCCAAAGCATGATCAGAATCTTTCACCAAGGTCTAGCAATGGTCCTTTCCAAGACATATTGACATCCTTCGACCTCATGATTGCCGATATTGAAGGAATCTTCAACTCAACACCTGATCCAAGTCCACTCAAAAATCATGAAGATATTAAGCCACTTCCCATGCATAATGAAGATATCCAAGAGCCATTTGTAAGCAGTCCATCCTTTGAAACTGACCCATGTCAAGAACTTGATCCAAAGCATGTTAAAAGCAACTTCGAAATTAATCAAGATCAAGAATTTGTATCTTCAAGATACTACAATAATCTGATGGACACTCTCCTATCTATGCAAGATGATCATATCCATACTTCTCCATCTACCCATGAGATGCTTTCTACAGATGGGCACGTAGATGATCTTCACTTAGAACAAAATTTTGTTACACAAAAAGAGCAGATTCTTAACTCCTACAATCAAATGGAGTTGTCAACATCAGGATCAAACATGTCCCAAGTTCAGATTGAGGACATCATGAATAAAGATATCGAACATTATCCACTCAAGGAAACAAGTCAGAAAGAATAGGATAATCCAGAGTTAGCAGAGAGAAAAATTGAAACAATGTCATCTACAGTGATCATTTGTCAAAGCACATTTACTGAACAAAATATCTCAAAGCAAGTAGAATCAAAGCATGAAGGTGATACTATCACCATACTGGGGGCAACTTCATCTCAAGCAAACATCAACATAGGGAGCACGAAGAGTCCTTATGATGAAGCTAGTGTCAATACTACAACCAGTCACGTCATGTATCTTTATCCACCCATCACCCCATCCATGAAGTGGGACCAACATCAAAGGAAATATTTGAATCAAAGTACAAAGAACGTCATCAAAGCAAAAGAAGCTGAGAAGCATATCGAACAAATCAAATACAAATGGATACCAAAGAAAGATCATCCCTATCAAACTCCATCAGTCAAAGAAACTGTGGGGCAAGATCAAAAAGGGAAAAGTATCCATCAAGAATGTCCGCAAAAGCAAAAGCAAGCTTTTCAAGCAACGTACAAAGTATATCAAGCAGTTGGTCCTAATTCCATGCACACTTCCGTATCCACCCATCATTGCTCATCTTCCCAAGTTTGGAGAGTCAAAGGTTCCAAACTATCAACCAATCCATCTCTTATCCCTAAATGCACTCCATCCACGCCTCCACGCATAATATCCAATTCTTACATTGACCGTGTATTGGCAACAACCCTTCATCGCGGCGATTCCCGAAATTTGACACATGCTGTGCAAAGACAAAGTCAAATCCCAGATTTAAACTTTTAAGGCGACGGAATCAAAAGAACACTAAGTGTATGGGCAACTTCTCTTCAAACCAGACATCTAATGCACATTATGATTGTGGGCATCTATGTGTCAACACCACTCAGAGTTCAACATGAATCTTTAAAACACAAAAACTGGGTAACATCAAAAAATCCAAAAAAAAAAAAAAAGGACGAAAACCGCGAAAGAAAAAAAAAATCGTAACTCAGTCCTATAGTGAAAATCGCATACGCGCTTTGGGCAAGACCATGATGAAAAACCCTGCGAACAAAGGCCATGTAGAATCGAAAGCATCTATCGGGCAGGGCCATTTCGTGATGAGTATCCATCTCTATCCATAATAAATCGGGCATTCCATCCATCTTATCCATAATAATTCCATTTCATCCATGAACCATTTATCTAATCCATTTTCATCCATCTTCATGATCCATAGTCCAAGTTATCTTGATCTTGATGAAATTTTGGGGCACGCTTTACACTTGCTTACAGTAAAACATCTTGACATGGGTCATTTTCATCAATCCTATCCTATGCAGTGTTATCTGAGCCATGAAGCATTGTCCAATGAGCATTCTTTATCCGAACACCTTATCTTATCGCAAGATAATCCATGTCCCTCCATCCATACACTTATCTGAGCATCCATCCATGACATTCCATACATTGCTAGACATTGGGGGCAGATATCTACATCTTGCTTCGAGAATAAATCTTGGTCTATATCCTCCAACTTATGGCCATTTGAACATCGCAAACATGAAAATCAAATTAATAAAACAACTATTGTGCAAAAATCCAAATCACTAGCCCATGGTATGGATCTAAAATAGTCCTCATCAAGCTTCATCTTTCATCGAACATCAATTCAAACAATCACTATCAGTCGCATCTACACGCATCCTTCAACATCACATCAAATCATCCAAACATCTTTTGTTTGAAACCAAGCTTCATCAAACATGATCAATCAAATCCAATCAAAAAATCATCATCTCGAGATATCCTTGTGTTGCTTAACACTATCCTTGCATTGTCATGTATCCTTGACAATGTTATCATTATCAATCCTGATCAATCCAGCCCTTGCATTGTTGTGTATCCTCAACAATGTTATCATCATCATCAATCCATCAATTTGATCAATCAACCTTAACTTGGTTTTCAACAAAATCCCAAAACAAAGCACTGATATCATTACACATCCATATCCAATTTGTCAAAATCATGCGAAAATCCAAAACATTAGAAAATTAGAAAAATCCAAAACATCCAAAAACATCGTAGTAAAAATCTAAAAACATCAAAAATCCAAAATCCAAAACATAAGAAAATCGAAAATCCAAAAACACTCAAAATTGTAAAACATCAAAACATTAAAATCCAAACTACGCCGCTCTCCGAAGCTTAAACGTAGGAAAGGCTCATCTTTGATCAGCCCTCGAGACATCAAAATCCAAAAACACTCAAAAAAACACCAAAATCTAAAAAACATTCAAAAAATCAAAAAATCAAAACATTTGAAAAATATCAAAAATCAAAACAGCCTCAAAACATTCCAAAAATGTAAAAAACATCCAAATATTTGAAAATCCACCATTCGCTTTCAAGCACCAAGCACAATCAATCATCCATAATAAATCACCTTCAACCTTTGGTAATGCAAACAAAACAATCACAAAGAAATAAGAAAATCAAGTTTCAATCATAAAATCAAATTGAAACAACAAACCATTTAAACATAAATCAAACTCTTGATCGGGCCGCAAACATGTCACGACCTTATATCATTAGCTCTGTCACCCATCCTTCTATCAAACCATCATCATCCTCAGATAATGCATGTCCCAGGGACACCGCTCTACCAATGGGCATCATTTATGGATATCACCTTGGATTCTGTCCTATCAAAACAAACTCCTTTGGTCAAGGTATGAAGAAGAACATTGGCTTGTTTGCACACTTGATCTTTTCTTTTGATTTATCTTATTAAGGGCCATTCAACCACCCCCATGATATCCAACTTAGGAGAGATAGGAATGGGGCAACGTATCATTATTCTTTGTCAAGCAGCTTTGTTGGACGCTCTTGTAAAATAGCTTTACAATACTAAGCTGTTAGTACCAAGGTTTCCAGATGTCAAGTGTGAACAAGTATCACTTATCTCGCTATTGAAATAAACCATCACACTAAGTACAACGCCATCCTCGGTCCTTCATACCTTTGATGCATCGTATTTAGGTTATCAAACACATAAAGTAAGTGGTCCCTTTGAAAATCCCAAGTAATCCTTGATAAGCAAATCATTTATCATCATCATCATTTATCATCATCATCATTTATCATCATCATCATCTATCATCATCATCTCTACAGCCCCTCACCAATCATGGACTTGTTGGATCCTCTTTGTCATATCCGATTTCCACGCTTACCATCATGCATCCATCCTGCATCCACAAACCATTAGCATACATCCATCATGCATCCATTATGCATTCATCTTGCATCCATAAATCTTTAGAATTCTGCATATCATCTCACATTCATATCATCATCATAATATAGATCTGTTAGTCTAAGCATCTCATAACTCATCCATTGCATAATCACAGCATATCACATCCATCTCATATCATATCATCATTTAAGTTGTTTAGGATAATATATATTTGTTATTCTAAGCATCTGTGTCATCGATTTGCATCGCTATCCATAACCAACTGGCTTCGGAACCTCTTTTTATCATAGATCGACCCCTCAAATCAATCTTTTCACTGATTCTTTGAGGGGGTTGTACTTCTTCCTCACAGCATCCGGGAAAAATCGCAGTACTAAATTTTAATTCATGGTAAGTTTATTCTTTGAACCAACACAACAAGTACATTGCTTCAAAGAGGGGCAAAATGTAGACATGCAAAATTAACCTTCTGCATTTGATCAAGTCCATTCATCAACTGAACTAGATATTGCATTAGGCACATTCATCACTTTCATCCGTTCATTAAATAATCTCATTTATCAAATAAACATTATCATTCAACCTTCATCTTACATCATCCATTTAATTAAATAAATCAGGACTCCATTTAAATCAAATCCTAAATTATATTTCATCATTTTCTGATTTAAATAAATTAATTACCAAAGTCCAAAAAGTCAAATCATCTAATCAGCATTAAATCAGCCTAATCATCAACCTAATGCTAATCCCATCCCACTTGCATTATCTAGATCTATCCACTTGCACAATAAATCAATTTTATTGATTTATTAAAACAATCATTTTCCCTCAACATGACAAGTCAAACATGGCATTTATTGTTGTTTTTCCTTGTCCCCCTCTCAGCATTTATGGAAAAATTTGAATTCAAATTTTCCCCCTCTTGGGCACTCTTCCCAAATCTTGCACATGCATCAACTAATCACCACTTGACAAGTGTCCTTCTATCATTGGCAGAATCTTAGTCCCACATTGGTCCCTCTTCAACACTTAGCATTTTGAAAATCTTTAAATAGGTGCATCATCCTCAAGCAAATCCTTCACAATTTATGCAAGGTTACTCTCTTCATTTGAGATTTGATCTTGTTTATCATCACTCCACCATATCCATTTGCATTTTATCATCTTAGCTTTGATCAAGGATTGGGAAAGGGTCACTAGCACATGTGACACCAATCCAACTATGAAATAGGTAATTTGGTTTTGTTTTCATAATGCTTTGGTCTTTCTAGTATCATTTGTTGCATTTGGAAGCATTCCTAAGTTATTTCATAGAGGCATTTTATTAGAGTTTGCATGACACTAACCCATGCTTGAAGTGTAGTTTGTTTGCAGATTTTAAAAAATGATGCCTACAGTTTAAAACTTGTATAAACATGCAAAATGTGATTACGAAGCTCTACTTGAACAATCCAGATGATTCTCTCTTATTACTGTGATTAACTAAAAGGATTTAATCTTTGCTTAAAAGAACCAATCAATCAATCACACAGATACAACAAATGTGCACTGATGAATTATATATAAACTTGTCATATGAATTCAAACAACCAGAAAGCCTCATTATTGGAGACAGCTTAGCAATACTTTAATTAAATTCAACAAATAATTGACACCAGAGAAATGTAGCAACATCAACTGCTTTTCATAAATACTTCCATTCTGAAATCATGCAACAATAGTCTCTGATCTGATAATTTTATTCCACTATATCTACTTCTTGTGTATCGAATATCTAATAACTGGTCCTACTTTTCCAATTACAAAAATGCCTATTTATACACCAGCATCAAGAAAATAAACATATTGAAAATCCATGTCAGCCTTCCATAGAATTTGGGCTCCAATCAAGTCGGCCTGCAACTGTAATTTATCAATTTACATGTCGGCCTCAATATTTGAATTTCTATTTTTTACCAGTGAAATAGTCGCCAGGACCTATTGTATAGCTATGCCAAAGGCAATTCAATCATTAATCACTTCGCCTGGTGTTATTCACTTTCGTCATGACCACTTCCGTCAGGGAGATATCCTGTAGATCACCTTATTTTTCCCTGAGGACTCTTTTACCATTCGCGTGTCACTGTGACCAATTGCTCATTACACCGAAGACCATAAGCATCCGCATGTCCCCTTTGTGTTTCGCTATAGCTCTATGATATCGGGGAGATGTCATGTAGACAAGCCTTTGTTTTTTTGAGAGCCCCCGTGATCAAACTTGTCACCATAACAAATCGCCCTAGGGAATACCTCCTGCAGATTACTTTGTTATACCGAAAGACCCCAACCATCCTTGAGTATCACTGCGACAAATCATTTTTTATGCCGACGAGGTCCCTCGTTTTCCATCAGCGAGACCGAAGGTCACTCACCAAGACCTCATACCGATATCGCTAACTCCTACCGATATGCTCCTTTCATCCATAGGTCGCCAAGACAATGCCAACCTCTCGCCGAAAACCATTCATTGACTTCATCGACAAGACCCAACGGGCTCACCAAGACTTTACATCGAAGCTCATAAGTCATACTGAGATGCATCCATTTGTCTTACTAGCCTTTGCCGTAGCTCAGTGATGTCAGGGAAACCTCACGTAGACCATAATATGTTTCACCGAAAGCCCTGAGTTTACATTAGATCACCAAGAGAATGTAATTCTCATACCGACAGAGACCTTCATTATGTTCCATCGGTGAGACCGAAGGTCACTCGCTGAGACCTTTTACCGATAGAATACCTCTCACCGATAAGCCTCCTCCATTGCCAGTTGGCATGATAGTTCACACTGGCCAAAACCTCTTACCACAAACTTCAACTCTTACTGAAATCCATCCCTTTATGTTGTCGGTTAGCGAGACACAACAAAATTCTCATCAAAAGCCAACTGAAAGAAACCCTTTGTGCTCCATCGATGAGACATATGCATCTCACTATAACCCTTCACCGAAGCATCGAACCTTTGCCGAAATGTTAAATCTTCCACCGCCAGTCGACAAGACTAGGTGAGTTCGCCAAGATTCTTCATTTAAGGAAAACTCTCACCAATGCATCCATTACATGTCGATCGGCGAGACAAAATGTAATTGATAAGACCTCATTCTGATGGTATAGCTTATGCCGATAGGAACCTTTTCTGTCGCCAAAACAATGTGAATGTCCTGCCAATAACAGCTAGTAAGTAAATTCCAGTGGCCAAGACATCAAAAATGTCTTGCCGATAGGCAACACAGACGTTTGCTAGCAGAAAATGCAACATGGGTCGGGGATACCTTGACCATCTCACGCCAATAAGAACCAAAATGTAAAAAATGCAAGACTCGATGGATTCAATGGGGCAATATGGGAAAAATGCAAGCAAAATGTACTCATGGTAGAACTTATTTGGAAAAATATGAATGCGAATAATATGTAAAATCATTAGATTTTTATAGTTCCAACAATGGCTCCATCTGGGGATGGATGATAGTGAGATTATTGCAAGGATCCAGATCTTTGGGTGTGCAGACCAGACACAAAATGATGAGGAGTGAGCATAATGGAAAAGCAACATGATGGAATCAAAGGAAAGTGAATGAAAAATGGAGATGAACCAAAATCCTAAACTACTGTGCATGGAAAATAATTTTAAAAAGGATAAACAAGAGTTGTCCATGCACTGGCAACCCTTAATCCTCTATGTTGCCAAAGAGAAAAATTGCTTCAAGAATTTCCCATGAATAGGAAATTCCTGATCTTCACCAGCCATATTTTGTAGATAATATGAGTCTTCACCCTTCTTTCCAAAAACAACAAAAGGTCCCAGCCAGAAAGCTTCGAATTTACCATGTTTTCCCTTCTCCTGACACCTTGCATTCCACATCAACACCCAGTCATTCTCCTCAAATTTTCTATCCTTTTCCTTCTTGTCAAATAGATACTTCATCTGTGTCTGTAACTTCATGTTTTGACTTTGGGCACTTCTCCTTATTTCATCAAGTTCAGCTAGTTGCTCCATTCTTTCTTCCATAGGTTCACGAACATCCAAATCTTCCTGAAGGACAAACCTATAGACTGGTAACAAATTCTGCAAAGGCATCCTGGCCTGTGCCCATACACCAATTCAAATGGGGACTTTCCAATTTCCCTTTTCACAGTAATCCTATCAGCCCACATAGCCAGTTTCAATTTTGAATCCCAAGCTTTTCGTGTTTTGACTCAACATCCTCCTTAAAATCTTCAAAAAACTCTTATTACTAGATTCAACTTGACCATTAGCTTGTGGATGGTAAGGAGCTACATAAGAAATAGTAATGCCATATATGTCACGAAAACTTCTGAACTCATCTGATTTGAAACACATTCCATTGTTTGTGATTAACTTCAGTGGTGTACCAAATCTGGTGATAATGTTGTCCATCAAGAAATTTGTCACCACTTTGCTTGTAGCCTATTTAGTTGGGATTGCCTCTACCCACTTGGTAAAATAATCAGTAGCAACCAGTATCCACTTGTGTCCTCCACTTGATCTTTCCTGTATCTCTCCAATGAAATCAATTCCCCATTGATGAAAAGGGGCATCAACTTGCAACGGTCGAAGTGGCAAAGCTCCTTGATACTTCAATTTTCCAGAGAACCTCTGGCAGGCTTCACACTTTCTTACATGTGTAAAAGAATCATTAAAAACTCTAGGCCAGTAGTAACCTGCCCTAAGGATTTTGTGTGCAGTTGTTTTTGCTGAATAATGTCCTCCACAAAATTCTTCATGCATTTCACTTAGGACATGTTTGGCCTGATATTCATCAAGACATAACAACAATATACCATCCCTATTCTTCCAAAACAAATCTCCATCCATGAAAACATATTTTGATGCTTGCAACTTCAGAGTTCTCTTTTGGCTATCACTCAATCCCTCTGGACACTTCGTGAACTTAAGGTAATGCATGATATCAGTATACCAAGGAGTGTGCTCAATGCTTGCAACTATAATCCCTTCATCTACATTACAAACCTGATTTGCTTCAATATTTGATTATGCCATCAACCTAGCCAAGCCTTGACCTCTTACTAATTTGGTAATCTATATCTCCATGTCAAATTCTTGGTTCTTGTTAATCCATTTGCATCTTTTTTCTTTTGTTACTCGTGACCGTCAATATCTTTGACAATCGTGATGAGGGACATAAACAATCACCTTTCTAACTAGATATGGTCCAAAGCTTTGTAGCTTACTAATGCAAATTCCCATTTTTCCATTATGTCATATTTCAATTCGCACTTTGTAATGACTTGGCATCAAGAAAGACATAGGTTGTTCATGACCATCCTCATTTTTTCTGTAACATAACAGCAGCAATAGTATGCATTGAAGCAAATGAAAATATTTGAAAGGGCTTTGTAAAATTTGGAGATTTAAGAACATGAGCCTCTTTAATAGCCTTTTTGATAGACATAAAAGCATCTAAAGCTTCAACAGTCCAGTCCATTTTTTGTCCTTTCTTCAACATTTTCGATATGGGCTTAATGATCTCAGCAAAATTGGAGACAAATCTTCTAACAAAATTAATTTGTCCAAAGAACAATTATATAGCCTTGACAGTTTTTGGAATAGGAATTTTATCAATAGCTTCAACTCTCTTAGGATCTATATATTCAAACTCCTCTTTTGGAAAACAATATGTCCCAACAGCCTTACCTTCTGTGACTACAAAATGACACTTCTTAGGATTCAAGCTGATACCATATTCAAGGGCTTTAATAAATACCTTCTCTAGATGTTGTACATGATCCTCAGACTTCTTTGAATAAGCAGTCAAGTCATCTTGGTACACCACCATGATAGCATTGATTAAATCAGCAAATGCCACATCCATAGCTCTTTGAAAGGTCACTCCTGCATTAGTGAGACCAAATGGCATTCTTATGTATACATACATTCCCCAAGGAGTTGTGAATGTTGTGTTATATTGCTCAGATTCCTTGACTTTAACCTAGTTGTACCCTGAAAACCCATCCATCGTTGACAATAGTTCACACCCTGTCACATTATGCAATATAACCTCTATATTGGGTAGAGGATAATTGTCCTCGAGAGATGCCATATTCAAATTTCTGAAATCCACACACAATCTGATATCACCATTCTTCTTTCTCATAGGGACCAAATTTGAGACCCATGTTGCGCCCGGTTGGTTTGATGATTCCCCCATCTCTAAGCTTTAATAACTCTTCTTGCATTTTAGGCTCCAATGTTGGGTTTATGGGTCTTTACTTCTGTCTAAATGGTTTGGTGTCAGGCTTCAATGGTATTTCATGCTGAAATAGATCCTCCCTGTATGCTTTTAGATCTTTATAAAACCAAGCAAAGATGTGCTTATACTTTCTCAGCAACTCTATCAGCATTTTTCTAATTGTAGGGCTTATCTTCTTGCCTATGTACACCTTCCTTGGTGCTATTTTAGTCCCCAAATTAACTTCTTCAATATCCTCTCTTCTGACTGGCATCTACTTCATGAGAGACCGATCATTTCCATCATACAACCACTCCAATGCCACTAAGCCCTTAGGAAGCTTATTTGTTTTGAGCTGTGATATATCCTTGCCAAACACTGTTTGCTTCCCATCCACTTCCTCAAAAAAACATTGAAGTCAATTTCCTGGGCCTCATACTGATCTATACAATTGAGGAATTTCAAAAGATCAGTATCATCATTGAAAACCTACCAACTATAAATGTTATTAGGAACAACAGGCCTTGTCTTGAACTCAATCTATGAAACCCTACCCATCGTGATATCATCTCTTTCAACGCCACATTTCATAAAAATTAGCCATTATATTCTTTGACCTGTCAATCCACTTAATTGAGAAGGAATCAAATAATTCAATTGTTTCCCATGCAACATTCCTATATTTCTTTAATCTTTTGTGCTTTGTTGCATACTTGGATTTAATTTATGAAATAACCAACTCAGAATTGCCCAAAACAACCAGCAATTTAATCTTGTGTTTCACAGCTATGTTCAGACCTGTCAACAAGGCTTCAAACTCTGCCACATTGTTTGTACATTCAAATGCCAATAGGAAAGAATATTTAAATGTAATACCTTTAGGTGAAACAAAAATAATCCCAGCCATTACCTTCTTGGCTGCATGCTCCATCAAAATACATCTTCCACACTTCATTGCAGCCTTGTGCCACATAAGCCAATTGATCACTATTGTTTACCCTCGGCCGGGCTGATTCAATCTAAACTTCCTAAGACCAACACATCTCAAAAAATAATTGATCTAATCCTCGCAGGTACATAATCAAAAGCTGGTTCATTCTTGGCTCTCTATATAACTTGACATCTTGACCATCCACTGGAATAGTAGCATAAGATAGATCAAATTGAACATTTCCTCCAACTGCTATTGTCCATTGTCTTGAAAGAAGCATACCAAATTGAGGAGTGTCAATTACTATTATATCTATATTATAAGCCACCTGTGGATAAGTAGCCAGTTTGACTTCAACACCTTTCATAATGCCCACCACAGGTACATGTCTGTTATCCATTGCATAGCACTTCCCCTCACATGTATCAACCCACATACCAAGTTGCTTCATAACTCCTACTAGCATGATATTTATAGCAACACCAGAGTCTATCATGCAATTTCTTAGCAGTTTGTTGTTTATAAGCAATGTAGTGAAAAAAGGATCCACTTGAGAGGGAGTTGTTAACACATCACTCAAGCAGACTTCTAGGATATTTACTTTCTCCTACCTATTGACTGCTTTAATTGCTACATTATTCTCAGAATTCACATGTTTTTCATTTCCATTCGTTATCAATTGAACAGCAGTGTCCCTATATTCTTTTATTTTCATCATTTCAAGTAGTGGGACAGACATTTTTACCTGGAATAACGCCTGAGTGAAGTCAAAAGAAGAGCCCTCCACCTTAGCAATTTTCTTCTATTCTAATGTTTCTCCTTTGTTTTCCTCCTCTTTTTTACTAGGCTGATCAGACTTTTGTATCTCTTTGTGTAATTCCTTCACTTCCTCTTTTTGAACAAGCTTCTGTTTGTTTTTATCATACTATTTATTTTCTGATTTCTTCATAGTTCCTTGTGTTACCTTCTGATCCTTCATAAATATTCCCCCATGAACGCCTTCCTTCTCATTTACTATTTTGTTTCTCAACCAGTATTTACTCCTTGCTTCCTCAACTACAACAACAGTTAGTCTTTCTATTTCTTCTTTGGTGAGTCTTCTAATACTATATTGAGCAAGCGCCTCAACTAAATGTGGCTCTGTATAATCTTCTTTAGAATCAGAAAGGATCTGTTGTTCAGTCATATGGACATTATACTTCTGATTTGAAACATCATACTCATAACCTTCATCCTCTAAAGATGAGTATCCTTCCTCAGCATGGTAAAAAGTGTTTGAAGTCAAATAAACCTTGTGATCCTCTCCATTATTTTCCATCAACATTCCCTCCTCCTGCATCCTTTGAGTCACAACACAATAGTCTGGGGAATGTGGCTTATCACAAGCTTCACAAAAGTATTTATTACTCACCATGTAAGTTCCCTTTTTGCTCAATGGATCAGGAGTCTTTGTTTCTAGGCCTAGCTGTTATAGGTTTTCCATCCTTCCAGTCTGTATTATAAGGCATATCATGCAACCTTGTCCTTTCATTTATGTATGTGTTCTCCTATCTATACTAATAATTATTGCTTTACTGAGGAGGCCTCAGGTTGTCTCTTTTATTGACTATACTAGCAACCTTCCTATTGTTTTCAATTGTTAATGCTATCTTCTGAGCTTCAGCTAGATCTCTTGGGAATCTATTCCTCAATTCATACCCTATTTTAGGATCAAATGCATTCAAATAAACACTCAAAGCTACAGAATCTGGCAGCCTTGATCCAGGAGGTACCTTAGTCTGCAATTTGTTGAATCTTCAGTTGAAATCATAAATTGAATCATTCTATTTTTTCTGAATTCGCATCAACTCATGAAGAGCTTCATCTGGTGCATTTAGATTCCCATATTGTTCTAAGAATTGATATTGGAATACTTGAAGAGAATTGATTAAGTATGCTTGCAAGCTATTGAACCAATCCCTAGCATCTTCAAGAAGTGACATCATAAACAACTTCATGTGTAAATCTTCATATGGCACATCTATGTCTTGGATGAAGATGTTGAAACTCCTTAAATGCTCTTTAGCAGTGATTGCATTGCTCCCAGTAAATTTGGGCACCATACCCCTCCAACTGCCATCCATAGGGTAAGGGTATAACTAAAAACATGCTAAATCAAACTGTTTGATCATGGTTGTATGCTGGTGAGGGGGAGGAATAGGTGGACACTGATGCTGGTGCATGGGATTATTGTACTGTGCATTATACTATGAGATAAAAGACTGACCAGGAGGTGGATGCATAGCTGTATGCTATGTGGGAATATGAGGTGGATGATTTGGCTGCTTGTAGTGATTCTCTATTTGACGGTGAGGAGACACCGATGGCTTTGAAGGTCCTACACCATGATTACCCTGCTTATGAGGTGGTACATACTTCAAAGGGAAATTAGCTGTCTGAGAAGTAATTTGGACTTTTTGTAATGTAGCCTTTAGATCCTCTATCTCCTTCCTCTGTAATTCAAACTATGCTTTTACTTCCTCAGGAAGCTCATGATCAATAAACACATTTTGGTTACTCTCCATTTTCTGATCATACTCATGATGAATTCTAATTCGTTCAGACTCAAATGCACCAAATCAACCTCAAGCTGTAGGATCAATAGAAGGGAAGGGATTTTGATTCTCGTGGGTACAAAGGTCTCAGGCTTGAATCATCTCCATGTATCATAGCAATTATATTTTTCACTCGCTCGACGCTTTGCCTTGTCAATCATGCCATTTCTCATTGATCTTTCTTTTCCCTTATCAGCTTCCGCTATCTTTTTGTGTCCATTTACTATCAGCAAATAGGAGCTCTAGTATGACTTCGGGTGATCAGAGATCTTCCATTCATGATTGAATAGCGTAAAATTCTTTTGTCGAGTCGCCACTCACTTTTATCAAAATGAGAAAACTCCGATGTTTTTATTCCCAAAGGAGTCTCAGATAAAGTTCCCGAATTTCTATGATTAAGGCTTTGATCTCAATGTATCCCTCAAAGCAGAAGTCACAAATTTGTTAGCTCTCAAAAACACAGGTAGAATTCCTCAAGAGGCTGCTAATCTCTTGATATGCTTTAGGGTAATAGACAAGGTCAAGAGAACTCAACGCTCTACTCTTTAGGTGCTATTGAACCTAGGCGGTACCTTTCTGAATAAAGTGGACTTGACTTATGATTATCTTTCTTGCAATGATTTTTCCACAATGGAAAATGGAAGTGAACAAATGAAATCAAGCACAATAGAAATCTTCTAATCTAAATCCTAAAATGCTCAATAAACAAATATAAAGAAACTGAATGAGTTCAAAATGATGAAGTGCAGAGACCAGTGCCTTATTGGGTATGTGGAGTCAAATGAGATCAAGATGATCAACACTTCTCTAGAGAAACTCAAACTATCTAGCATATATTATGTTTACAACTTGTATAAACATGCAAAATGTGATTACAAAGCTCTACTTGAACAATCCAGATGATTCTCTCTGATTACTGTGATTAACTAAAAGGATTTAATCTTTGCTTGAAAGAACCAATCAATCAATCACACAGATACAAAAAATGTGCACTGATGAATTATATATAAACTTGTCATATCAATTCAAACAACTAGAAAAACTCAATCTTGGAGATAGCTTAGCAATACTTTAATTAAATTCAACAAATAATTGACACCAGAGAAATGCAGCAACATCAACTGATTTTCATAAATACCTCCATTCTGAAATCATGCAACAATAGTCTCTGATTTGATAATTTTATTCCACTCTATCTACTTGTTGTGTATCGAATATCTAATAACTAGTGATCTTACAATTACAAAAATGCCTATTTATACACAAGCATCAAGAAAATAAACATATTGAAAATCCATGTCGGCCTTCCATAGAATTTGGGCTCCAATCAAGTCGGCCTGCAATGGTAATTTAGGAATTTACATGTCGGCCTCAGTTATTCGAATTTCTATTTTTCATTTGTGAAATAGTTGGCGAGACATATCGTATCGTCATGCCGAAGGAAATTCAATCATTAATCTCTCCGCCTAGTGTTACTCACTTTTGCCGTGACCACTTCCGTCGGGGAGATATCTTGTAGATCACCTTATTTTTCCCCGAGAGCTCTTTTACCATTTGCGTGTCGCTGTGACCAATTACTCATTACACCAAAGACTAGAAGCATCAGCATGTCCCCTTTGTGTTTCGCTCTATGATATCGGGGAGATGTCATGTAGACAAGCCTTTGTTTTTCCGAGAGCCCCCGTGATCAAACTTGTCACCGTAAAAAATCGCTCTTGGGAAGACCTCTTGCAGATTACTTTGTTATACTGAAAGACCCCAACCATCCTTGAGTGTCGCTGAGACAAATCATTTTTTATGCCGATGAGGTCCCTCATTTTCCATCAGAGAGACTGAAGGTCACTCGCCGAGACCTCATACGGATATCGCTAACTCCTATCGATATGCTCCTTTCATCCATAGGTCGCCAAGACAATGTCAACCTCTCGCCAAAATTCATTCATTGACTTCGTCGGGAAGACCCAATGGGCTCGCCAAGACTTTACATCGAAGCTCATAAGTCATACTGAGATGCATCCATTTGTCTTACTAGCTTTCGCCGTAGCTTAGTGATGTCAGGGAAACCTCACGTAGACCACAATATGTTTCA
>VDFB02383711.1:0-18715 GCA_007258455.2 Sequoia sempervirens | reverse complement strand
CATTCTTTTCGAATGGAAGGAGAATCCATATGCGGCTAGTTCCTCCCCTGCGGTGTGAGCTGATTGGATAGATGGGTACATCTCTCCCACACCAATCCCAAGAGGGAAGTCTCCTCCGAAGCCTATCTTGTGCTTCTCCCTCTTCACCACTGCATCAAATTCACAGATTTGTCTTACAACTTCCAATAGCACAATACGATCAGTGGGATACCGAGGCAACCTGTAAGGGGCAACCGGGCATCCATCGATCCTAAGGTAGGTGAAGGTAGGGAACTGGATGAACCAGGCTCCGTAGTTCTTTATTAGCCCTTTGGCTCCATCGGATAACCTCATGTGCTCAGCATTCTGGAGTGTCCGGGTGATATGCATTGTGAATGCATCATTTGCCCTCCTGTAATCTTTGTGCCCCAGATGCAACTCCGGATAAACCTCATAAATTATATTCTGTCCAATTGTTCCCCTCGGATTCAGACCCTTTGTATGGGTAGGAGATGGCCAACACATACACTACATATGAGGACATGGTGAATTTCTTTGCCTCCAAAACATTCCTCAACTATCTGTCAATCTCAGCACTGATTAGCCCTGCCCAGTGATAATTGGTCCCTTGACTAATTTTGGTGATCACATGGACCATCCAATTCTCCAATACCCCTACACTTCTCAATCCGGCCACCCTGCTCAGAAGTGTGATGGCATCATATACATCTGACATGAATTTTACCCTGTGCAGCTGTTTAGGAAACTTTGAATGATGGGATTTTGGCTTCTCTAGCCACGAGTTGATTATCTGCTGAGCCTTGACTGGCTCATTCTCATAGTAGGTCCTGGCAGTGTCAATATTCAAGGCACACACTGAAGGAAGATCTGGCATACTGAAAGCCTGTACAATGGAGGCCGGACCGAAGTTAGCCAGGACCCTTCCCTCGGTGCTAACCACCCATTGTGTATCAAAATCATACTGTCTAGCACATTCCAGAATTAATTCATAACACTGAACTACCAGAGGGAACCCTGCCACATGTACCAATCCAGAGTTCATCATCCCTTGCCTCAAGGCTGACTGATCCTTCTCGGCCGTTCTCTGTTTGAACTCCTCATATCACCAAGCACCAACATTAGTATCTGATACGTCAACCCACATAGAAGACACTTTGCTCTCAGGAAACTGGTTCTTCATGTCTAGTCTCAATCATTCAGTCTCAGAAATGGATGAAGCCCCTGCGCCACCTTTGGACTTCCTAGCAGGCGCCTTGCTTGATTAAGCCTGCATATCCAAAAATCGTCATTAGTATTCAATTATTGCTCATATTCCAATCTAAAAGGTTAGCACAAATCATATAAATCAATCAAAATCCATTTCCAAATGCTAATCCTTCGAGATCCAGAGAAATCAGATAGTCTGGGAAAATCATGCAAACCGGGAAAATACCGTCGGGGCAGAATTTTGGAGAAATCTGACCCAAATGGATTCCTGCTGCCAAAGCATCATTAGTCAAATAAATCATTAGTGTAGATGAAAAAACAAAGGATAATCATTGAATTCACTCATTAGCAACAAGAAATAAGCATTAAACAACCGTTCCATTAATCCTATCATCGAAACATTTGAAAGGACACAATCAGATAAGAAATCCGAAAAAATTCGGATGGAACGGATTTTCGCGGACGACCTAAAATGTTCCAGAAATAACCCCGGTCCGTGGAATAAGTCCAAACCGGGAAAATCCGACAGCAAGGAAATTCTGCGACGACCTCAGAAACCTGAAAAACGGCGAAACGCGACCCAAAACTCAAACAACCACAGGATCCTCCCCACCTAAGCTCGAATGATCTCATAACCAATGGCAATCAACAAAATTCAGAGCGCAAAGGACCCCAAAGTCCCAGAAACTTGCAAAGGACAAATTCCCACATCAAAACAATGGTGCCCTAAATCGAATAATCAAATCTCTGCCATTAAAACCAGAGCAAGCTTTAGGGTCTAAAGTATTGGCTAAGGATTTACCTAAAGCACTCGAATCTTCACAAGACGGGGAAGTCAACAAGATACAGGGACAAAATCGCTCAAACAAAAAGAAATCTTCGCTCTAGGCCCAAACACCGAAGAAAAAACCCTAACTTCGCATGATATGGCAGATTTCGCACTAAAAGAACAAGCAATCAAGCCCAGAACTCCGTCTAAAGGATACATACGCAACCTCACGGATAAATAGAGCTCATAGGGCAAGGGAAATAGGGTTCCATAACTAAAAATGGGTCAAACCCCGGCTCTATAAATATGAAACCAAAATCAATCAAGGGCCGACCCAAATCTAATAATACCCAATGCAAAACCCTCAATCACCATACAAGCAAAACGGAAGGGCAATGACTACATACCATGGATCGAAGCGGAAGAAGTTCGAGCTTGAAAAGGCGACCTTCGCAGCAAACACGTCCAAGCAATGAAAACACCGACACCGGCACTCAAGCAATCCTCACGCAAACAAATTAAGATCGATTCTCAAAGCTTCAAACAGAAATCTCAATCGCCAGAGCAATCAACAAGGGAGCAATGAAGTTAGAATGGCGCTAAAAAATGCCCTAAATCCACCCTTATACCCGCCTGAGCGAAGGTACCTCAACCATTAATGCGCGATAAGACATTTCTGACAAGTCCGGAAACCCGAGCCCCAAGCGGAATTTCGGAAAATCCCAGAATGCGCGGAAACACGGATTCCGCGGAAATGCAGAAACCGGGGAAATGAGGAAGATCAGGATTTTGGCAGAATCCGGGAAAATCCGCCAGGACCTGGAAAATCCCGAAGTAAGGCAGAAACCCAGAATCGGAGAATCCTGCCAGAAACGGACAAGGAACCAGGGCCCGGGAAAATCCGCCAGAGCTGGAAAATCCCGGATCCAAGTGAAAACCCGGACTTGGCCAAAAACTCATTTTCAATCAATTCAAACCTCAAGGCAAGGTCAAAGCCAGCAAGATCAACATGTCAAGACCCTAAAATGATAAATCCAATAGAACCAAAGGTCAAAGACACCAAAAAAGGGTCCCTACTCCAAGTGGGCGGTGTGCAAAAAGCACAACACCTAAGACTATGAATCGGGAAGTCCTACGGGAAAAGGTTTTCTTTTGGGTGTTTGTTAGATGAGGGGTTATGATACCATGTTGGATATAGTCAAATTTATCATGGTACAATGGCGAGTTGGGACCAACAACAACACACACTAGTTATGATTCTGGGATATCAAATGTTGGTATGAGTAGTTGCTCCACAAGGAATTCATACTTAGAAATGTTCTATGGAATATCAAGAAGTGAACCTATTGGTGTCATTGTGTCGACTGCTCTATTGTTGATCCAGGGAACCTATTCAAAGGTGATAGTGACAAAATATTGCTTGAAACTATCCACCATCCTTTTATATGGCATCAACTTGTTATCTTTTGTTTGATACTCATTGTTTACTTACCTGATTACTAGTTTTGAATCTCCATAAACCTGTAGTTCTTTAATCCTCCATTCAATAGCCATTTTTAATCCTATGATTAGTGCTTCATACTCTGAGATGTTATTTGTGCATGGGAAATCAATTTTTAAGGCCTTAGGTATACTATCTCCTTGTGGTGTGAGAAATAATATACCTGCTTCTAAGTCGTGTTGAGTGTCTGACCCATCAAAATGCAAGGTCCAACGTCTTATTTGTTCTGTTAGCAATATACTTTCATCTGGGAAGTCTGTTATGAGAGGTTGGTGGTCTTCCATTGGTGCTTCTGCTAGTTGATCTATTATGATCTTTCCTTTGATGGCTCTTTTGTCTATATACTCTGTTTCAATTTTTCTCAAAATCATCACCCATTTAGCAATCCTGCCTGTTAGAGCTGCTTTTGCTAATAGGTACTTTAGTGGATCTACTTTTGAGATTAGCTTTACTTGTCTGTTCAGGATATAGTGTCTCAACTCTATGTCACAAAGACAATAGAGAGACATGCTCTTTCTATGGATGAATATTTCAATTTGTAGCCCACTAGTGTTTGGCTAATGTAGTAGACTTCTCTTTCCTTGTTATCATCATCTAGCCATGCTAGGAGAGCTCTTAATGTTGCATGTGTTGTAGACACATAAAGTATCATTGCTTTATCTAGAATAGGGGTCATGAGTATTGGAGGAGTGAGTAGATACTCCTTGACTTGCTGGAATGCTTGATCACATCTACCATCCCACTTGAATGTGATGTCTTTGTGTAGGAGATGGGTAAAGGGGTGACACTTGTCTACCAATTGCACAATGAATCACCTAATGGACTTTAGTTGTCCTTGTAGACTTCTCAGTTGCTTAAATGTCTTTGGGGGGCATCTCTTGTATAGCTTTTACTTTTGTAGGATCTACTTCAATGCCTCTCCTTGATACTATGTATCCTAGTAGTTTTCCAGATGTTACTCTGAACACACACTTTTTCGTATTGAGTCTTAAGTTATATTATTTGAGTCTGTCAAACACTTTTGCAAAGTTGGTCAAATGGTCTTCTCTTTTGATGGAATTTGCTAGTATATCATCCACATAATCTTCCATAATTGTATGCAACATATCATGAAATATTATAGTTATTGCTTGTTGATAGGTCACTTCTGCATATTTTAGACAGAAAGTCATGACATTCTAGCAGAAGGTCCCCCATGCGCAAGTGAATGTTGTTTTATGTTGATCATCAATGGATATCTTTACCTAATTATATGTTGAAAAGTCATCCATTAGTGACAACATTTCATGCTTTATTGTTAGATCTACAATCATATTAATGCTTGGAAGAGGGAAGTCATCTTTGGGACAAGCTTTGTTTAGATCTCAGAAATATGTGCAGATTCTTATGCCCCTAGTGGGCTTTGATATTGGTACTAGGTTCGATATCCATTCTAGATAATCAATTGGTCTGATGAAGCCTACATCTAGCATTTTCTTCAGTTCTACCTTTACCAAAAGTGCTATTTGGGGATGCATATTTTGTAGCTTCCTCTTGATGGGTTTAGCTACAAGAAATACAGCTATGTGGTGTATGACCAATGCTGGATCTATCCCTAGCATGTGTGCATATGTCCATGTTAAGTTTATCTTCCTTTCATTGATGAACACTAAGAAGTTCACTTTCTCTTCAAGATCAAGTGACGTTGCATGGTATGTGATATTGGGTGCTTCTGCAATGCCAACTTTGATAGATTATGTTTCTTCAACTAGGAGTGTCGACTTCTCCTGATATTTAGAAATAGGGAGATCAAATCCTCCTTCTTCAGGTGCCTCAGGGAGGTTTTCACCCTTAGATTCGTCCTTTATTTTTCTCTTTTCGAGATTCGATAAAGCCACATCGTGGTTTTCCCTAAGGGATCTCGTTTTGATTTTTACATTGTATTTTTCAATTTTGTGACTAGAGGACACAATCTCCCCTCCAAAATATGCTTGGTTTTCGAGTTCCATGAAAACCCTTGCTTTTATGATCTCCTGATGGTATATTGGTTTGAAGCCCTATAAACTCTGCAATAGCTTCATCATTTTGGAATTGATCCAAAACAGGGGTAAATGATTATTTAAAATGGTAAATTATCTTTATTATGTATAATGGAAAATGAAATTAATGCTTGTACGTATGAAAATGACTATGATTACGGATTATGGTTGTTGTACCCAAAATTAATTTATGCTTCTAAGAGAAAATTTTGTTAAAATTATCTAGGTCATGTAAAATTGTTGTCAAAAGTATGTTTTAGGTTAAACAAAACATAAGGTTTTTATGGGTTTGTTTCAAGGAACATATGTTGTAAAATTTTGAAAATTTGAAAATTTGAAAATTAGGGTTTCATGCCCTTATTTTTAGGGAAACCCCTAGAAATAGGACCTTTCCAAAATTCATTGAAAATGATTTTGATAGGATTAATTGACTTCACAATCACACTGGTCAAGTTAGAATCACTAAAAAGTTAGTTTTACTCTGGTGGGTCTATTTTTATTTTTTAGGAAGAAAGTTAGGAGCTCCGCAACCATTAATGGTAGATTGGCCAGTACCAAGTGCTAAAGGCTAAGCTTCAAAAGCTTCAACGAATAAACCATGGTGGAAATACTCCAAAAAGATGCTATCTCATGGAGGGGATTCTCAAAACTAAAAAATGCCAAAATTGGCTAACTCTGGAAAAAGCAACGCCTTGCTACCAAGGAGGGTATGCAGTCAACATGAAGACAAGTGCCCCTCCTAGCTAGGTCCACCCTTAAATAAGAGGATCCTGATGTAAATTTTGAGAAATCTTGTCTTCAGATGATCTCTTCAGCATCAACTCAACCTTGCAACAAACCTATCAGCCAACCTGTGAGACACATCAAACGATAGTAATGGTTGATCGTCAGAGCATGCAAATTAGTGGAAACTCAATGCATAACAAGACAAAAGCACCCCTGCTAGCCAGAGGTGCCCTTGAATTTGAGTCACCTGATGAAGTTTCCAACCACTACTATCTACATGGCATCTACTCAGCTCTCTCTCAGCTTCACAATCAATCTAGCTACACATCCACAGGACTAGTCAAACAATCAGAGGAAGAGATCAAGCAGAAGACACCTAATGGTGAAAGCTGAAGGAATAATGTCAAGAAATTGGCTAAGTGTTGGTCAAAAGAGCCCCTGTTGGAGAAAGGCGCCCAACTTTTTGGGTAGTCAAATGTTTTCTGAAAGCTTGGTGACCTCTAGCATGGTCTTCTCCATTTTGATCAACCTCAACAATGACACTGTTAGCGAAGACAATAGACGAATCTAACACTTGACAATAGAGATCAAGCTGGGATCAATCTTGAAGGTTTGCAACATAAAAATCACAAGTCAAAAAGCCAAAACTGCCCTATTGGCTAGGGGCGCCCAAGCATTTGAAGGACTCAAACTAACTTTCAGGAGCAGTGAAACTAGTCATCCTTTCTAGGAATAAGCTGGTTATCCATCCCATGTTTCAACGAGATCATCAAACTCATTAGTCAACAGTGATTTCATATCAGAGCACGAAGGGTCAAAATAAAGAAATTGAAGAACAATCAAGAAATGGCCAAAAGTGCCCCTGCTGAGGAAAGGCACCCCTGATTTGTAGGCATAAAATTCAATCTTTGAGATTTTCAGCTCCTAGGCACATATAATCAAGGTCGCTCCATCTCAACAGTAATCCATTAGCATTAGCTAAAGATCAACTGAATGACTGGGAGCAAGGATCAAATAGAGGCACTTCAACATGAAAAAATAATGAAAAAAGTGTTCAATACTCAAGAAGGATGCCTCAAAAGTAAAAGAGAGATTTGTTGACTTGAGTTAGAGATTTTGGAGGAAAACTTGGCCAAAACGTCCCACAATTAGTGGAAATCAGTTTTTAGAACTCCAGATCAGGCCAAATCAGTCTTCAATCATGAGTTGGCACCCATACTTGATGCATTTAGGATCAATCATTATATAATCAAGCTAGGCATCCCATTTCATTATTTTCTTTTGCAGGTTGAAGGCTAAAACAACAAATTGCTCTCCAAGACATCTTTTCAAGATCTGATAGAGGGTTTTGACCGTTCTTCGTTATTTTTCAAAGATCAGTGGCACAAAAGCATAATTTCTCAGAGTTGCATCCAAAGGTACATTTTTACATAAAGGAAGCAAATAACTTCCAATCTTCCTCTTGTCTTCTTCCTCTCTTATGTCTTAAACTTCTTGCATGTCACATAAAACAACAGGCTACCACAGATTTGGCCAACTGGGTATGATCAACATAATTTTCCAACAAAACCCATCTCTTTAAATTTTCCAGAAACAACAAACTTGTTGCCCCTATTTTTAGGGTTTTTTCAAAAAAACTCGTAGAATAAAAAATCTAACAAATTGGGTTTGTTCAGCATTGAAGCACGAACAAAACCCATGTGTCATATTTTTTCTAGAAAAATACTTCTCGGCAAGTGCTATTTTTAAGGGTTTTCAGAAATCATCAGAATAGGGTCATGTGCATAGTTGATCTTTAATTTTTTCAGGATGTAGTTCTCCCAAGTACAATACAAGACCAAAACGGTCTTGTACCATGATTTCCTAAAAATGATGAATACAGACTTGCACCAAGTCAACCCAGAGGTCAGCTCAGAAGATTTGGAGGGCATGGACCAAATCATGTTGCAAAACATTGAGCAATCCAGATTGCTTGAGGCCACATCAATCCCCATCACATTACAAAACGTGGAGTTTGTAATCACTTGCATTAAGCATTTTAACCCTACCACATGAGAAATCTAATCAGTGGATGGGAAGGTGATTTGTAGCCTTAAAGCTAAGGATGTTGAATGGTGTTTTGCTATTCCACCATGCCTGACCAATGTGGTCATATAAGTGAAAGAATGCGAAAAAGCATTCAAAGTGTCAAAGGATAGGTGCTTGCAGTGAATGGTAGAAAAGTGGTTAAAAGTAAAAAGGACCAACTTACCCAAGAATGTTGGAAGTGGAGAATTCTAAGATGAGTATGCAATGATGATCACTCTACTTAACCAGATCACTGGACAAGAAGATGGGAACCAATTTCGGTCATGGATGTACTACATCATTGCTAAGATTGTCAACAACAGAGAGCATTACAACTGGCCCACCCTCATCAGTGACACACTCTATCAACAAATGACCAGGTTTCTAGAGGCCCATAGGTTCCACATGTGTTCCTATATTGTATACTTGATTGCCTTACAAGGCGACTTCAAGACATTAAACACTGTGGGAACCTTAGGTGTGCATAAGGTCCATGAATACTTTTCGCGACTTGAGTTTACACGAGCAGAACAACATTTCAAGTGGATAAGTGATTTTTTCATTATACACACCATACGGGACCTCAACCATGAAATGCATGTATGTATATCACTAGCAACCAAGGAGGCAATGGTGGAATGGGTGGATTGGTTTATCCAATTCCCCACCTTCACCTATATACGTGTATATGGTTACAACGGTCATCTTGCCATGATGCCACACTACCCTTCAAATAGGTTAGTATTCATGGAGTTCTTGCGATAGTTGGCTGAAGTCCATTCTCATCTATGCCTAAAAAAGAAGACAACTGCAAGATTTCCTATCCAAATGGGACTCTACAGATGTAAAACAGCGAGTGATGCCAAAATGATGTACCAAGAGACGGTGAGACTAAATCTCAAATATCTCATTAAGAGGTGGTTGTATGATTTGAGAGGCCTATATGCAGTGCACCTTGAGCAACACTCATCACATGAGTCTTCCATGGAAGACTACTGGGTCAACTGTGATGATGAGTTTGATGTACGAAGAAGGAACTACAGCTGATTTAGGCTCCCACAAATTTTGGACTTCATGTCAGAAGACGTGGAGGGCCTATCTGATGATGAAGAGGAAGTCATTCTCCCCTCATTCTTCGTGGATCAAATAGACTCACAACCACTTGGAAGAGTGGGTTGGTATGCAAAGGAGAATAAATCTATAGAGGAAAGAATGAGTAGGGTTGTTAGAAATAGTCAACTCTACCTTGTCAACAAGAAGACAAGGAAGGTAGTACTTCCTCGAATAGAGCCGCTACTGGTTCAATCTTCACTACCTTCCACTTCAAGGAAGAATCCCAAACACAAGTAGTGGAGCAATCCTCCCAAAGGGATCCGGATGTCAAGGAACATGAGGGGAAGAACACATGAGTTATACGTGGAGACATCCACAAACATTCCTGAGATAGTCATGGAAATCGCTGCAGCCGAGCCAGTGATTGAGATAATCATAGAAAAGACAGAACCAATAGTGGAAGTAATTGAAATAGATACATTGCCTTTGATAGATACATAGCCTCCTACTTCACCACCATCACAACAGTCACAAGTCCCCATCAACTTGAAATCTCCACCGTGAGACATCACTGCAACACAATCTCATTCATCAGGCATTTAGGGGCCTAACATTCCTCCTTCCAGCGAGGCTAGTCAGGATTCAATCTAGCTTGAGGGTCTCTTAGGAAGGAAGAGGGAAAGGTTGTCCTACCAATTTGACTTCATAGAGTTTGATCATGTCCCTTAATACATGCCAACGAAGAAATTAAAGAAGCAAGTACATGTAGGAAAAAATGTAGATAATGAGTTTATCATAGAGATAGTTGCCCCACCCGAGGACAAAAACATACATGAGGTAGAGGTTGAGGACTTCACATTGTCAAAGGTCAACCTCAGAAAGACTACTCGTCAGGTGGAGGCATATCTTCTCAGAATTGCCTTGGTGAGCATCCAAGAAAGAATGGCTAAGGATGGAAGAGACAAAGAAGCCTTAAAGGCTAAAAAAAGCAATTGAGTATGTACATATCTAGCTTAATGCACGGTACCCAAAAAATCTTAGCTTTGCCACAAGAATTGCTAGACCTCCCTGCGAAGCAAAACCATCACCAACTGATTTCATATGGAAAACACTTGAGAAATCAAGTGGATGAATTTGTTGTCAGAGGATGGTGCATATTGACAGAACTGTACCAGTTGAGGGACAGAGCACATGAACTCCATGTGAAGATCTAGTAGTCGGAACTAGAGACAACAGAGAAGAGGCTAGGGGATGCAATCATAGTCATAGATTTACAAGTGGCATACCAATTAATTACCACTATAGAGAAAAAGCAAGATCTCTTTGCTTGGAAGGAACAAATGGCATACAAGGTGAAAGCCTATGATGCCAATTTTGTGGAACTGATCGAGTACTGACATATTGTGGTAGGTATTATCAACTTCGCAAGAACGTTGGTAATATCCATCCCTTGCCTTTATCAGCATGAGGTGCCTACATTGAGCTAGGCGCTGTACAAAAACAATTTCAGGATGTCATCCGTAGTACATTTCTTGATGACCTTGATGGTTGCAAGTTGAGAAAAGTTGCAGCCATGTCTACCAAGGTAGATGATGCAATTTCCAAAGGCATAAAACATCAACAACAACTTGTAAAAAGTGATGAGATGCTGAAATGCCATGTCATCATCTTACAGAGCATTAATTTCCTAGAGGTTGAGGAGGTCAACGACTGGATAGAGGCATTGTTGACCAGTGGAGAAAAGGTGTAAAGACCAAGGACGTCCTACCCTCCAAAGTAGCATTAATTATGATTGGAGTTAACTTTATGCCCCTTTCCAAGCTAACTCCAGGTCCCACAGATCATGCATGTCAGATCCCACTAATTGAGGATGTCTAATTTGACTTCCATGAATTATGGATCTCAAATCTCCACTAAATGTGGATGTCTATTTTGGAGGCACATTTTGTAATTAAGTTTACCTTTATTTTAGTTTCAATTAACTGAAGTAGACTTCCGGTTGACTCTTTGTTTAGTTTCAGTTAACTGACGTAGATTTCCAATTAACTGTTTGCTCACCTACTTTTAGACATAGGAATAAATCTTGTTGATTGGCAAGAACTGATTGTTAACTTAAGGAGACTCTACTCCTTTGAGTTTTATAAATAGGAGCCTTGGGCTCATTATTTGTTAACCTTTATTTACTATGCAAAATTGTTGCGCCATTGTTTCCAACAAGTTTGAAAGTGCTTATTTGTTCACTCTTGGATGAGAGTTAAATTGGTTTGATGGGTAATTGTGTATGATTTTGTACCTTTGCATGTCCCAATTCTTTGTAATTTGTTGTGAAAGCTTGAAGAAGGAAATCAAAAGGCATATGCAGTTTGATCTAAAGATTTGACTTGTTTCAACGTCTTATGTTTATAACTTGTTGTTTCAATCTCCTCCTTGGATATTTTTTTGTTAATAATTATCATTTGATGTTGTTTAATGAATTGTCTTTTAGCCTACACTTTGGATAGGTGTCGCAACCTCCTCGAGAATCTTGTTAGCCAAGTCATCATACTTTGTTGTTTCTAGTATGCCATTTCCTAGCCTATACCTCAGATAGGGGTTCTCCCTCCTTGGCAAGTCTGAGATCCATCTTACCATAAAGAGTGATTGCTTGCATAAAGCCTTATTCTAGCATAGATCAGAGAATTCAGAGCCTCAGACTCATTTTGGCGAGACAGTCAGACCAAGCAATCAATCTATCCATTCCCGCTCCTATGCCCTCATGCTCTATTTATCTTGGGGAGATAGGATAGATTAAAAGCTAGTTTAGTCTTAGTTAAGATCTATAGAAACTATAGAAAACCTTAGCTTTGATGCATTGTGTTTATGCACCCTTGTGTCCTATCGTTGAGTAAAAAGATAGGAACCTTAGTTTACTATATTTTTTATGCATAACATCAACAAAGAGGGATATTCCTCTCTATAATCTGAAGGAGCGGTTTTTAAAACACTTGCACTAGTTGTTTATTTTTTATAAACACTCCAGAGGTGCTAATTGAAACGCCAACAGTTTTCTGGTGCCCATCATGGGGCAACGAGGCATAAAAATTCAAAGAAAAGCTAACACTTTTATGTCACGGGAATGACTATTTGGCATCCTTGGGCCCCAGTTGAACAACCTGATATTGCTCCAACAACTCTCCAATTAGATCTTACATACATTGAAGGAGAGCAATCGGACATCATCAACAGTCTTCACATCTTCATCTTCAAAAAGAATACATCACCTAATCAGTGGAGAGCCACAACTATTACTTTGGATGAGGAAGAACGAAAGGTTGATCTTGTAGCAGAGAGGCTAGTATTACCACCTCCTGCATGACAATAAGCATCCTGGGTCACTGAGTATACACGAGGAGGAGAACCAATCCTCTATTTCAAGAGGACATCGAAGAAGCATCCGACACAGAGCAAATCTACCAAGAGGTTCAAGAACACTTTCAAGAAGAACCACAACAAGAAACCTCTTGCTCAAGCAATGGTCGACAACATTAATATCAATAACGGTAATGGTTGTAATAATGGAAATGGTGACAATAGCAATGGAAATGGCAACAATCTATTCGACAATGGCCGTAATGCAAGAAATGTAAGATGTCCTATCCCATTTCCATGGGGTAAGATCATAGGTCCATTAGCCCTACAAGGACACCATGAACTTCCTAAAGGATCACAAAAGCACTACCCAAGATTCTATAACAATGGGGCTCGACACCCCAATGGGAATATCTCAGCATTCACAGTGGCTTGTTCCATTTTGTCCATACCACACGAAGATAAATCCATTCAACTTTTTGTCGAAACTCTTGAGGCAAATGCTACTAATTGGTTCAATCACTTACAACCTTGGGTATCATCACAAGCTGGGAGGTCATGAGTGAAAAGTTATTGGCAAGGTTAAAACCTACCAAAGACAACCATTAGTTGTTTGCTCAGTTATCAAACTCTAAGATGGAGCCCACGAAACTGATGAGAGAGTTCATAGAAATGTTTAACCACCTCATTATACGTCTTTCTCACATACTCAATCCATCATACGAGATTTTGATGAGCAGCTTCATCAATGCCCTTCCCTCAGAGATAGACTTTTTCATAAAAGGGAGCCATGAAGAGGACTTTCTAGTCGCACAAGAAAAGGCTATTGAGCTTGAGGATCATATGATCACCATGGGAAAGATGAAGGATGATGCTATCAAATTGCTGGTCCAAGCATCAACAGATCCATTGCTATAGAAGGTAGAAAAATGAGGTGACCATCCTAAAGAGGTAGTCACCCAATCAAGGGCAGCAAGCAATGCCCACACCACCACCATATCAACAACAACAACAGTGCTAGCCTCAATAGCCACACTAGCCAAAGAGGAATAATTTCCAACCTTTCAACAACGATAAGTCTAGATTTTCAGGACCTCTGCCAAGACAGGCAGAGGCTGAAAAGTATAATGTATTTTGTTGTTTCCATGACTTAGATGAACACACCGGATCCACATGCCCTAAGAATCAAAGGATGAATTAGATCATGGGATATTCCAGAGATTAAGCACCAAGCTCAAGTTCCATACCTTCAAATGTGAACATTGTATCACCACAAATAGATAATTTCGATGGCGACTCCGCAATGGGATACTTCCATAGCATACCTGAAAATCAAGAAGAAGAATACTACCGTCAATACTCTCTCACTATCAACGACGAGAATCTTTTGACACTTGTGTTCACACGTGCCCAACACTTCAAAGCAGATAAAGAAGAGGAAATACAAAAGTCAAATGAAAAGGGAAAAGAAGCTTCCACTTCTAATCCCAAGTCTTCACATGAGAACATCACATCAAATACTCAAAATCCTCCTTCAACGAATTTTGACATTATGACGTCTATGATGAAGACGAAGGTACAAATCTCACAGTTGGAGTATCTCCAGGATCATCCCGATCAATTAGATCAGATTCTCAAGGTAGTACAAAAGCAAGATTTAATCTAGCCCACGTTGCTAGAATCTTCCGTACCAGCAGGAGAAAATCCAAACTCCTACATATCTCTATATATGGGAGGGTACAAACTCAACAACTGTATAATTGACTCAGGGGCATCAGACAATGTCATGCATTTATAGATCATGAACTCATTGGGACTATCATGCACGAAAACTCATGACAAGTATTATTCACTTGAGTCAAAACTACTGCCATTGGTAGGCCAATTGAAGGATGCTCAAGTAAGATTGGCATCCTGCCCAGAGAAGAAGATCATGATGACCATCCTCACATATGGCATTCCAATCAGTTATGCGATGCTCTTGAGCAGAAGCTTCTGCAAGGATCTTAGAGGTGAGATTCAACTAGATTGGTAATACGCGACAATCCCATTAAAGAAGGGTAGCTTCAAGTTGGAACCAAAGGCTAAGTCTAGATTCACGGCGGTGAAGTTTCAAGACCCCCAAGCATAAGTGCTACATCAAATTACAGGTCCTTGCACATATGCCATGCTATCTGAAGTGGCCGAAGAAGAGAAGAAGGTTGCATTTTCCACAAGCACGTCCAAAGAAAGTTAAAAAATGTGGACAATGCAATTCAATAGAAGTTGCTCAACAGCAGGTTCAGAAGTAGGAGTTGTCATCACCTCTCCCGAAGGCACTTTGTACCCATTTACTTATTGCTTGCAATTTGATAATACAAACAACATTGTTGAATACAAGGAACTTATACTAGGCCTCAAAAATGCAAGGGATATGGGTATAAAATACCTTCAAGTCGAAGGAAACGTAGAGCTGATCATCCAACAGACCAGAGAGCGATATCAAGTAAGGAAAAGTCACCTTATGTCTTATCGACAAAGGGTGTGGAATGTAATTGACTGGTTTGAGGCATTCAACATCATATATATTCCACATGAGAAAAATAGCATAGCAGATGCCCTTGCGGTATCGATTGTTCTCTTCATGCCCCATTCGTCAGAATTCCTTTGCTATTGAGCTCATCTATAGGTTGGTTGTCCTTGACAACTACGAAAATTGGTAGATCTTTGATGATGATGATGACATGAAAGAGTTCCTCTACATGGGGGACAACTATCAAGAACTATTCTTTGAAGGTAGTGCTTCTCCTTTCAAATAATCTATAGTAGAAGATTCTGAAGCAACGAAATCAGGCATCATCTAGTTAAGAGGCAACAACATCCCCAAGGGTCTAGTATCCTTGGAGGACATATTTGACAGGCATTATAGGCATGTACAAGAGCAGAGAAATTTAGTCAACAAGACATCTGGTGATTACTGTCAAGTCAACATCGGTACCGAGGACAAGCCCAAGCTTGTTAACTTGGGAAAGTATTGCATCACAGAGGAAATCAACAAATTTATCTCCTTGTTTCAACAATATCAAGATGTCTTTGCCTAGACCTATGAAGATTTGAAAGTCTTCACGCTGAGGGAATTGTCTCATACAATTCCTCAAGTCAGATATCAAGCCCTTTAAGCAGAATCAGAGACACTACAACCTGTGTGTCTAAGACACAATCTACGTGGAGGTACAAAAGATGGTGGATGCGAAGATCATATTTCCAATCCATCATTCTACCTGGATGTCTAACATTGTTCCTGTATGCAAGAAGAATAGAGAAATCTGGATCTATGTAGACTTTAGGAACCTCAACCAATCGTCACTAAAGGATAATTGTCCTTTACCAATCATGGAGCACACATTGCAGATGGTAACCAGATCAGAGATGTTGTCTTTACTTGATGGCTTCTCCAAATACAATCAAATTGTAGTGGCCAAGGAAGATTAGATCAAGACAACATTCACCACCCCGTGGGGAACATTCGCCTATGAGAGGATGCCATTTTGCCTCATCAATGCCAGTGCCACCTTTCAGCGAGCAATGGATTTGGCGTTTGGGTACATTGAGGACAAATTGATTGTCATCTATCTTGACGACCTTACCACTTTTTCAAAGAAGCAACAAGACCATTTTCAACACTTAGTGAAAGTGTTTGATAGATGTAGGTACCGCCATATATCTTTGAATCCCAAGAAATCCATCTTTGCGGTGACAGAAGGAAAGCTACTGGGCCACATCATCTCCAAAGAGGGAACTCAGATTGATCCTGATAGGGTTGATTCAATCAAAGACCTCTCTCTCCCAACAAATACAACTCAGGTGCATTCCTTCTTTAAAAAGGTGAATTTCATACAAAGATTTGTACCTAACTTCTCAGAGCTAACCAAGGATATATTAGTAAAGATGAAGACATCTGCCTTCAAATGGACTGACAAAGGAAAGGAGGTGTTTTCCAAGATAAAAGGAGCCATTAGTAAGGTGCCAGTGTTGGTCTGACCTGACTTCAATAAAGAATTCATTCTTTATTGTTACGCATCAAAGCACACCCACTCTGCCATACTGACACAGAAGCTGAACGAGGAGACTGAATCACTGATTTCCTTCATGAGTAGTAGTTTCAAGAACAATGAGTCTCGGTACTCCCAAATCGCAAAGAATGCCTATGCAATTGTGAGGGCAGTCAAGAATTTTAGATTCTACATCCTAAACTCTCACACCACTATGTACATTACAGACCCCACAGTCAAGAGTGTATACTTAGCAGGAGATGGGCACTAAAAGAGGCAGTTGGATTGCAAGAGTCCAAGAATATGACTTGGATATCAATCCTACCAAGCTCGTTCGCGGGAGAGGTCTATGTTAGCTCATAGCAGAAGACGGTGATCTAAAACACCAAGATGCTGATGGTATCCCTAGAACATAAATTGAAGAAGACCTTCCAATGGTCTTACTAGTTGAATTTGCACAAGAATGGTACACAAAATTGTGGTACTATCTGACCTACGGGGATTTCCCAACACACTTGGGAAAACAACAGAGAAGAACTCTAAAACTACAAGCACAAAGCTATGTGCTTAGAGGAAATGTTTTATACAAGCGTGGGCTTGATGGAACATTCCTACTATGCGTTAGTAAGGACCAATAACGATGGTTGTTGGAAGCATTCCATAATTAAGCATGTAGTGGCCATTTTTTTATCAAGGGTCACTTTGTTCAAAATCCTATGAGCATTGTTTTATTGGACGACTTTGTTCTGCAACGCATATGACTAGGTGCACAAATGCAAATTGTGCCAACAATTTGTTGGTAAACTCAAGTTGGCAGCCCTTCCACTAAGTCCAATGGTAATAGATGCTCCATTTCAACAATGGGGCATAGACTTCGTAGGACCCATCAACCCACATTCTAGTAAGGGACATGTCTACGTCCTTACGGCAACAGACTACTTCACTAAATGGGTTGAGACGATCCCTACAAAGCAAGCTACTTCTGAAGTTGTGTGTAACTTCCTCAACGAGAACATCATTACACGCTTCAGAGTACCAAGAAAGATCGTGACTAACAATGCCACAAGCTTCTCGTTAGAGGAGTTAGTAGAATTTTGTTTCAACTACGGTATCACATTGTCCCACTCTTCAAATTACTATCCACAAGGCAATGGACAAGCTGAGTCATCTAATAAGAACATAGTCACGATCGTGTGCAAGATGGTTGATTCCAATCAATGGGCTTGGCACAAAAAGTTGTACGACACTCTTTGGGTTGATAGGATCATGCCCAAGAGAGCTATGAACACTTCCCCCTTCACTATCCTGTATGGCACATAGGCTATATTGCCTATCACTCTAGAGTTGTCTGCCTTGCAGCTGGCATCCACAATAGAGGATGAAGAATTCAGATATCCCATTGAGAAACACATCTTGTGCCTGATGAAACTTCAAGAGGAGAGGGTGGAGATAGTTTATAAAATCACTCAGCACCAAGAGCTAGTGAAGAAGATCTTCGACAAGAAGGCTCGACAACGATACTTTGAGATCAGAGACAAGGTCCTATTATGGGACAAGAGACACGAACCAAAGGGAATGCACAACAAACTTGACTCCTTTTGGCTAGGGCCATTCCCGATCCATGATATTGCAGGGGAGAATTCCTACATTCTCTTGTATTTAGATGAAAGGCTCTTCCCACTACTCTATAATGGGTAGTACTTGAAAAATTTCATCCCTTCGGGGATGGGGTGAGCTCTTTGTAAATAATTTTCTTTTGCTTTAATGTTATGTTATGTGTTTCCCCGTTCTATGAAGTATCGTCGCATTTTAGGTAATTTCTTAGGTAGTCAAGTGTTTTAGGTGACTAATAGGTGAGCCCCAATAAATAGGTGCACACCAATTATTAGGTGAATTAGGAAATAAGTCCTAACTCCATTGCCCAACTGACAAGAGTACTAGTCTACAAAACTAGAGATTCTTGGTTCTCCTGTGTCGTAACTATCCGACATGGTCA
>VDFB02383710.1:0-36841 GCA_007258455.2 Sequoia sempervirens | reverse complement strand
CTTGCTATATGAACTTTTAGTATCTTCTTAGCTATTACCTCTTATCCATATTCCTCCAGGATGTACTACTTTACTTCCCTTCATTAAGAACATATCTCCAACCTCAAGTGTGTAGATTAGCTACTCCATTCCTTCGTCCTAACATCGCTCTCTTGTATCCCCATCCTCTATTATGAGGATCTCTCCTTCTTCTTCATTGATGTCCTCTATACTCTAGCAAACATAAATATTTTAGAAAAACGGGGCTCATTCTTTCCCCCTTTATTGTCTCCACCATGATTTTCCTTGTTGACTTGGCCACTATCTCCCTAAACTCCCAAATGGCCTTTTCTTCCCATCATTAGTTGTGCTTTCTCTCCCCACATGGTCAATGATTCTCATTCCCTTTTAAGGATCTATGTACTCTTGGGTTTTCTCTCAAAAATTCCAATATATATATACACTCCTCTAGAAATTTCATCATCCCCCATGGGCATGCTTCCTTAGATCCTACCTAAATCTTTCAAGCATTCAAAGTCACCTACCTTATCATCTACTCTTGCCACACAAAAATTCCTACATTTAATGCTGAATGTTCCTTTGTTTGACTAAATCTCCCTTATTTCATCTCACATGAGCATTCCTTTGCCTACCATAAATTTTTTGTGCACCCAAATCTTCCTACAATATGTAAAATCCCCATCTTGGGCACAACAATTTTTTTTTTATAAACAAAGCATAACTATCAACTTAACCAACTAGTCATATTTCATGTAAATTAGAAGTGTTAATTTCAACAACTCTACTTTCACCACAAAGGCAACAAAAATCAACACCACTACTTATGCTTGCACTCAACTTAAGGTAAGGTTGCAAGGACAAGGTCCTTCCTAGACCTACGACCTAAGCCTCGAGGGTTCATGATGACCCTACCTACGTATCCCCTCGTGGGAATCAAAGGCATTGCAGTTTACCCCACAATGACAGAGGGAGTTTGATCTCACCTCCTTTATGAGATCTATTATCTCACCTATAACCGGTAACTATTAATTTAGAATAGGTAAACTATCAACTTAGTCAATCATAATATATTGATAATATCTTTGATAATAACTTTCCATCAAGTGTTGGGTCCCTACTATACATTAATGTACAAACATTCACAATATTCTTGAGGGGCATATCATACTGGATAATAAAAAAATCAGACAGATAATGAATGTCTCAAGCCTACATCACACATACACCAGGTGACTAGCTCATACACATCACAAGTACATTAGTGATAGGATCATACATAGATCTTATGTACAATGATTAGCTCTTATGTACATCACAAGTGCAACAATGATTGTTTCATACATATATCACATTTACATTAGTGATTGGCTCCAACATATATTACAAATACACTGTGACAAGCTCTAACCATACATCACAAATATACAATAACGAGCCCCAACATACATCACAAATACATAGTGACGAGCTCCAACATGTACATCACATCCACAATGGCTAGTTACACATCACACTGGCTAACATATCACAATGGCTAACACGTGTCCACAATGCATCCCAAATAGAAAGAATATCGGTGCATTGCATGCTACATTGTGAGTCCATTCTTTCCATCAGTCTTCTGCACCATTGGAAAAATGGGAAGAGGATTGGGTGCATCCCATACTACACCGCGGGTCCGTCCTCAACCCCACAAGGCTAAGTATTAGTCTGACAATTGGGAGGGGATTTGGTGCATCCCATACCACACTACGGGTCCGTCCAACATCTTGAGAGTTTCCCCAAGTAGTGAACCTACCAAACCTAGTGGATCCTGACTTTAATCGCCTATAGGCCACCAAAAACAAGTCTGTCTACCCAGGAAGAAGTAGTTCCTAATAGATACCACCTTGTGACCTTAGTGGTATTGTTAGCTATCTTCTTCTCAATCCTAGGTAACACATGGCATCAGTCACTTTTGTGCATACCAATGATAACCAGTGAACCCTATCAATATGCAGTTAGCCTCAGATTACCGTTACCTACACAAATGGGTCCCTACCTATGCAACCACTACGGCTATATCATAACCAAGGTAGCCTGATACCTTCACCTCTGTGAACCAGGTGAATGTTGACTAATCCCTAGCAGTAGCTCAAACATCGATCATTGGCACGATCCAATGACTTCCTGTCACTACTCAAATATGCCAGAGGTTCACTCTTGGATGGGTCATACATACATGTATCACAATCTCAATCCACAGATACACAGGCCTACACATAAACACATAGATATGGAGTTGAATTACATAGACAGATAAGAGATACATGGAACCCACACGAGATGGAATTTACACACCATATATGCATAATCAAATACCCATTATAAAGTAGTCAATCTTCGATTATTATATAAAATATTATTATGTATTAATTACATAATATTAGATTCCCTTAACTTTTTCATACCCATCTGGTACCCATTCAGCCTCAAATTGAAGCCTACTAAAGGGAGAAGGTTAAACCAATAAGGAACAACCCCAACATCTTGGAGTTATCCCCCCTTAGACCCTCCCCCTATGGACTTGTGGTCACAGGGACATCCTTCACCCAAGGACCGCCTACGTTCCCGCTTCCAAATGGGTCAAAGTCACACTTAGTTCAACTTACAAATCCTCTCAAGGATACCTACACACAGTTCCCATATCCGAGGTTCCATTAATTAATATGCTTACTCAAAGAAGGTTTCTTTTAAATGATTCCCAACAATGATTAGTGCTTAATGAAAAGCAAGGGATTCCCATACCCTTCCCAAGTCAACAAACCTACACTATGACACTTCCATCCAAGGACATCAATGTCTGTAATTAGACCTGACCACTGATGTTAATTTCTAATTCAAAGTGAGCAAACCAAAACCCTTATAATTATCTATTGAGGATATTATACAACATTTGATCCGTGGGTAATAGTTTATAATATAGGGTTTTATTTAGGATTAGAATGTAGTCTGATGATCTCTGAGATCAAAAGTGTATTGGTTCTTCATATCTTGACCCATTATATTTTACTAATGGAAAACTCCCTTAAACATTCATGTATGAGGATAACCCAATAGAATAAATATTTCAATTAAGATACATTACTAATAGTAAGGGTGGTGATACTCAGGATCTACTTACAATGTAACAATTATAATGTGAAGCCCCAATATGGCTCTAGGTGATATTTGACTAATATGATCAAGCGTCATGATCTTATTAATTTAGACATCAATCCCCATTAGACATGTCATTGCCTCAATAAGACTATACAAAATTATTTAGACTTTAAAGGACAACACAATAGTTATAAAATTGCTCTAATCAAGGTTGGTATGTAAGTCGACACTAGATGGGTGACAACACTAGATCTATTAAATCGATATCCAAAGATATACATCCATTAATAACATATATATTTTAAAATCTCTTTACCTTCTAGTGGAACCATTCTTCCATATAGTCTCATTCATAAAATGTTAACTATTTACTCTTACCACTCATAAATAATTTATAGTCCACTTAAACTTCACATGTTCCTCATTTGCATAAGTCTTAATTTCCCAAGGGCATTTCCAATGATATCATAATAGTCCTCATAAAATTCTAGCTTGAGTATATTCCAAATTCTTATACTAGTGCACTTATTTGGCATTGCTATTTTACAAAGTGGGTATATCACACTATTGCGAGCCTATAATCTTATTTTGGTTTGGGAAAATGTTGTTCTTAAGAATCAATGTTGTGGCATAATATCAATTGCTAACTTGATGCTACTAGAAAAAAAATTGAGAACCCATAATAAGGGGATTAGATAGATTTGACTTCTAGAGTTCAACAATTTGCATGATGCCAAATCATAACAATAGACTTACCTATATACCTATATGCATGTTGACGATATTTACTCATGTTCCTATCATGTCGAAGATATTTTATGTGTCTCCTATGCATAGTATTAACTTATTATATAGTTTAATAAGGTCCATCTATTTATTGAGGACCTTAACCCTTTATTATAAAACATATCAAAACTCAAACATGATACCTTGGTTAATAGGACTAGACTTTTATAATTTTATACACTACATGTAGCATTAAATGATTACATAAATTTGATATACAATCCTCTTTATAAATTTGATATAAATTTGATATACAATCCTCTTTATAAATGCTCTGGTTGACATGCACGCAAAAGTGGAAGCATAGAGAAGGCAGAAAAATGTCATCAGTAATTTCATATTTGTATTTTAATTCTTGAAATACTATACTAGAATTTTGAGAGAGTATTATCTCTTCTTTGCTACTGTATACCTCTTCATCATGCAACATCCATGTATACTTTGGTGCTAACCCCAGTTGCATTTTCAAGACCTCTATTCCTTTAATAGGCAAGTATATCTCCTTTATCATCAACTCCCAAAAAAATGGACACTCCCCAACCACATCATCATCAAGCTCTCTTTGATGTCATGAGATTATTGCCCCTCACCTTGCTGTTTATGATAGTCTATATCATGCATTGTATTATGGTTTGGTCATTACACCTCATGACTACCCATCTCAGCTTTTGACTATTTGTAATAGTGCATACTATCCTTGCATATTCAAGTCTCTAAAACCCTTTAAGAACCTTGCTAACTATCACCATCACCCTTGAATGTCAAACTTTCCCTTGACTGGGTGTCTTCTGAGTGGGTTCAAAAAATGAAATTAGCATATTTGAAGCTAGAAAATGAAATTTGAATATTAGTTCATATTCTTTCTCCTTTGCATCTCCAAGGATGGAGAAATTGAAATGGACATGAGTTGTGGGATGATCAGACTAGATGGTAATTAAGTAGGAGCTCATTCCTCTTCTCCTCCTTCACAAGTAATTGAATCACCAAGAATCTATGAGGGTGAAGTGAGAGCTGGCTAAAGATATCCCAATTTTTTTTCTGAAAGAATAAATTTAATTAATGAAAACTAATATACAAAAAAAATGCATCAGAAAAATAATATAACTGTTATTATAAACTAGCAAGTTATTAATCAGCTAAATAACTGTCCATGAACCATGAGTCTGCTGCAGAAAATTCTTGCCAGAAGACAACATATAGCAACCAACAACTTAGAACAATAATCATCTGTAGAATCATGATGGAGGAACCTAGCATGGCATTGTCATATAAAACAATAATTATTTTGTAAACTGTTGCTGAAAACCAAACGGTTCTGCTACACATAAGAGTGTCCATTTTCCCAACATCAAATAGTAGAAACATGGCAGATAAGGAGATCTTCCTCACCAAAAGTTGTCCCTGTGTATGCTCCAATACGATTGATGGAAGTGAAAAACTGTTGTCTCATATCGATGTCATTGCATTTGAAAAATTCACCGCCAACCATTTACCATCAGAAAATTCATCAATAACAATTTTCCATGGGGTGAATTTGTCATGGTGGTGAATTTTCCCATGGTGCTTTCATTAGAATTTTTTTTTCCTATCTTTCTATGTGCATATACATTAGAATGTATCTTGATCTCACTAACATAATTACACAAAGAATATTTTGCATCTATTTGGTTTTGTACTTTATATCTAGAAATGTAATTTAAATTTGGTTCTCTAGCATGTCCTAAATTTAGATAGTAGGCACACTTTCTACAAAATAAGGTATATAGTATTTAGCTTCAAGTAGCTTTATTTCTCATTTATAATTTTGTACATATATAATCTTTAACCTTACTCATCCCAGGAGATGACTACTACTCCTCCCCATGTCCCTGCAATTAGCCAACCTATGGTGGTTGACTCATGTGCATCCGTTAATAGTCCATAGAATGTTGGAATAGATGGATTGCACACCTCGCTGCCACCATATCAACTAGCTACCAAAGCATAGTCCACAAATTTAAGGACGTTTTCCATTCATCGCCCTCAGTTCAGGATGTCGACATTGAACAATTGCAGGAAACACTTGCCTTGTTTCAAAAGAGTTGCACAAAATTGGAGGGTCTATGCACTTTCCTAAGAGAAATATTTTATGACCACCAATACCAACAAGATGGAACGACTGCTCTGGTGCATGCATATGTGACTACCACGATGTGATAGTTTAGTTTAGCTTGGTCCTATTTAACCTTTGCACAAATCCACAATTTTTTGATATTAGTTCAATTAGAATGCGTATACTTTGATGCTATGTAACTAACAAATACATATCCATGTACAAAATATGTGCCATTTTCGGACATTGTGTGCACTTTTCCTGTATATTGCTCAATATGTAAGTGCCTTTCAAATTACTATGACCACTATCTATTGTGACTACCACGATGTCTACTCTTAATCTATGTAATCTATTGCATAGGAACTTTGAATTACTTGCTCTCTTCTAAATTATATTTGCACATCCTTTTAATTTAGTTCTATGATGTTCTTGTTCAATTTCATATGCTTCTCACCTTATGGTATGTAGCTAGAAAATACATTTAGATGTACACAATATGTGTTCAAATCCTCCACAATAATCTGATTGTTATTTTGCGTGAAAAGTAACACCTACACTTTTATTCTATGCAATTAGTTGCTCTCTTCTAAAGTTTGAGCTAGCCCATGCTTTTTCAGTCTACAAACGCTACAAATGCATCTTACTTCACTTTATTTTCCCTACAAAACAAGAGATTGCCACAAAACCTTGAAATCACAACTTATGCCATACAATGGTTTCTCGCATTTTCCTTTGCATTTTTTTTAGGCATTGCCTATCCTTGCTACACATAGTAAAGCACAACTTACTTCCAATTGGTGGCTATTATAGATCACATATCCTATACATGAAATACGATCCAACAAAACCTCCTTGCACCTTCTCCAAGCCCCAAGGAATCCAAGAACTTTCATGCCTGAATAAAATATTTCAAATTTTTTCATACGAAAGGTTGTATTGACCAGTTTGCATTTCTTGATTACTACTATAACATTGTTTTGATACCTAAATTCCATACTTAGTTTGCTTGCAAGCCCTCCACTTCCACTATCTTCCACTATTGGCATGTCTACTTTAACTGCAAATGCCATTTCCGACATCCTTTCAGGCATTCCTGATGTTGATCCCTTTCTACAAGTTGCATCTATTGACCCCATTCAACAACCACAACCTACGCTCCCCAAGTATCATATTCAACTATCAGATGGAACACACACACACCCTGCATTGTTTCCCACGCAATTCAATAAGCTTTTTTTGTAGGAGGCTTTAGTCAAAGGCTCTATTGTCCACCTCAAAGAATACATCTGCAGAAAGTTTCACAAATTCATGTACGTTCATAATTACCTTCTTTAATTTGGTTCCTCTTCTTTACACATGTACATAGCATTCACTCTCAAGTTGTCCTTATCATTGCAGTGCTATTGTAATTCATAGCTTGGAAGTCATTACAAACAATGCCTCAATCATTGGAGCTCCAACTGCTATTAATGAAGCTACAACCTGTATGCCCTCTAGTAGCTCTCTGGGGTCGTTGGCTAGTAGTCCAAATCCCAACACCTCACTCAATGCACCTACATTTTCAATTGATAAGCATGTACTCTCGCCCCACCTGAACCACATCCCATTGCAACCTTGACCCAAAACCATAAAAAATGGTCCATAGAAGGCGTGCCTTGAGTAAGAGCCCAATTCATCATTACAAGAATGCTAGTAATGATGGGAAAGTCTTTGGCTTTGATTTTGTAGATACCGTAGGGTCTGAGATACATGCAACCTTCTTTAACGAACTTGTAGATAGGTTCTACGATGTGATAGAGTCTAATAGCACTTATGTCATCTCAAATGGCCGCATCAGAGTCTGAAACACAAAATACAGTAGCAGCCACAACCCATATGAATTATTCCTCCACAACTCCTCAACCATCAATCCATCTACTTGCATAGAGTCCACAATACCCACCCACAACTACCATATTAAAAGCATTGAATCATTGATGTCATTACCCATTAACTCCCTTGTAGATGTCATTGGTGTCCTTCTATCTATCTCTCCTGTATCAACCATTCGCAAAAGGGATGGCTTTGAAACAATAAAGTGTACAGCCACAATCATGGACATGTCAGGCCGAACCATTGATATCACACTTTGGGGTAGCCATTGCCAAATCGCAAGTAAGCAACTAGTTGACCTTCCCCTACAACCCAACCCACCAATTATATTGATCAAAATTGGTCGAATAACCTCATGGTCTGGAAAATCTATTGATACCATCTTTCCTACAACCATTCTAATCAATCCTAACTTGGCTGAAGCCTCAACATCGCAAACATGGTATGCCACTATAGGGATTGCCCTTCCTTGCCTTTCCCTCTCAAAGAGCCAAGTATCAATTGAAAAATTTGAAAATACGATTCCTATTTCAAGTATTGTGAATCCAACCTCTCTTGAAAAATAAAATATTTGTGTTAAGGCCCATATCGCAAAGCTCCACTTAGACAATTTCTACTACTTGTCTTGCCCTCAGATGGTTGACAACAAAAAGTGTAAGAAAAAGGTTCTACAGATTACCCCAAGTGCTTTTAAGTGCCCCAAGTGTTCTGCAGAGATGGCTACATGTGATTTTAGCTACATGCTAAAGATGAACTTGCAAGACGGGACAAGTCATCTTCTTGATGTCATCGCTTTTGAAGAACTAGCAACAACGTTGTTTGGAGTTTGCGCAGAAGATTTGCAGCTCGTACTAGCAGAACCTAATGGTGCTAGCCAGATTTTGTAAACAGTTCTCAACTACGAGTTCTTGCTAGCACTGACCATCCAATCAAATACTTTCAGTGGCCGTGAATCTCAAAGCATTGTTATTACAGCTATTAAGCGCGCTTAGATTTTCTATTGTAATCTTTTCAATTATGCTTATTGCATCACATATACAATTATCCACTTTTTGTAACCACAACAAACAATCATTTTTTTTTTTTTACTTTTTTGCATTATTGAATTTGAAAAACATATATACATCTTTCCATATATACATGTTTCATGCTAAATTTGGAGTTATCACTATTTAGTAAGCTTTTCCATTCTACAATTGCAAACTATTAAATTACATATGCCATCACCATTTAGCGGTTAGCGTAATTCCATTTGCACTTAATACGTTCGCATTTTTATCCCTTTCAAGTTTCAGAACATTTACTATAGCACAAAAAACATAAACAAACATTTATTCATTCATATATTTTGTTGTTTCGTAAGATCCAAAAAATGGTTTCCTTTCAACTGATGCTTACACCTACCAATGCTTTCATATGGCTGTGAATTGTTTTCTTCCAAAATTGACATTATTGCATCCATCTGGATACCTTTAAGCTTCAATAGTTTAGTCTTGTCAAGTACAAAATTTACTTCTAATTTCTAGCATTTTTATGTAAACTTGCAGCAATTTTTGAATGGATTTGGAAAACTCAAGATTGCAACAAAAAAGAGCACGCCGTAACCAACAAGAGCGCACCCTCTACCAGGAAAAGAAAGACGTCATCAATACAAGAAGACGACAAAGGAAACAAAGCATGGCTGATGTCACTTCCACTTCCACCCTCCCATCCTCCGCTACACCCTCCCACCTTCAACTGGACAATACTAGAACATGAGCACATACAAAAACCTTGGCTAATGGAACTTCCACTTCCATACTCCCATCCTCCACTGCACCCTCCCCTCTCGATCCAACTACAAACTTTGGTCAAATCTTCCTTGTTGCTAGATATTCCTTCCGTTCTATGCTTGAAAAACTTTCAATCCTGTCAACTTGTATAGTTTGCATGGAAAAATATCCAGGTATTAAGACAAAACTAGCACTTGGACTACCTACTTGCTATAGATGTGCAGTTGAAAAAAATGGCAATCGGCTCTCCAAATGGAATAACATGGATCCTAGTGAGCAACCTCCATGTTTACGAAGACTAACTCAAGTCGAAGAGATGCTAATAGCTAGAGTCAGCCCAATCCTTCAAGTCACCTATGCAAAAGGAGGGCAACTAAAATATACTGGGCACACTATTAGCTTCCCTCGAGATATCTCTATGATTGCTACCCACTTACCTAGATGTATAGATGAACTAGACATCTTATTGGTTAATAGAAAAAACATTGGCCAACAAGACTATAACATCTATGTGAGTAGAGGTCGCGTTTACGAGGCTTTAAATTATAAAACCTCACATGACCCATACTACAGAAATGTACAATTAGATGTGGCTACTTTAGCATGTCTACCAAGTGCTCCCACTAGCATTTCTGACCTCCTATTTGCAACTACCACAATTACTAGCAACCCACCTACAAGCTCTATCCTTAACGATACTACAACCGTCAACCCTACTGAAGAAGACATTCAACCCTCTACTTCCTTTGTAGCTAACCTTCCCCCATCACGTAGAGAAGTCAAAGAATTGCGTTCTATATTGTAATTAGGTCAAGGCTGACCAACTTTATCTATGGATTGGCCACCCCTTTCACCATCTCCCGTCAATGAGTACACCACTGAAGGATTGTTTGTTATGGCTTTCCCAACTTTGTTTCCAAAAGGCGTCGCCGCTTTCAAGCAACAATGCATGCAAGAAGTTAAGTTACATGAATATGCTCTCCACATGCTCTGGTACTTTGACAACCGGTTTGGCCAGCACCCCCGCTTTAGGTACTTCATTCTGAATATTATCAAGCGTCATCGCAGCTAGTCCACAACATCAGTGTTTGTCCATAAGCACATTAATACATGCTTTCCTGCAACAATATCTGATCTTTGCCAACATTTAAAGGACCTACTAGATGACAAACTTGTTGAACAACTCAAGCACTTTGGATCGACAATTCATGGAACATGACCATTCTGGAACTGCTGCAGAGGGGAGCTCACTGATATGGTTCTCCAAGCTAGTTTCCCAACACTTTTCTTTACACTCAATGCAACTGATACAAAATGGCCTGACCTACACAATATTATGCCATCATCGATACCTTCAAATTTGCAAGCCGCTTATAAATGGAGGATACAAAACATTGTTCAAAATTCACACCTTGCTGCCCAATATATGCATCTCAGATTTATTGCATTTCATGAAGAGATTTTGGAAAAGCTACTTGGTGCAACCGACTACTGGTACAAGTATACTATCACTCCCCTCACAAGCTTGCATTTTCTACAGCTTGAATAGGTCTTCTAACCTTCACAAACTGTCAGGTACGAATGGCAACACAGAGGCTCCGCACAAATCCATGGTTTCCTTTAGCTACAAGCAGCACCTGATGTTGGGAAACTACAATGGGACAACCTTGAAGCAGTCCAAAATTCCCTTACCTACATTGATAGGCATGTATGTGCATGGAACCCTCGCTCACTACTATCAAGGAACCAAGCAATTCATCGATCTCTTGCAGATGACCCTTGTTCAATGGACAACACAATGATCATGCAAACTAACCCTATCATCGACTACACTGAACTTGTCAATTGTGTTCAATGCCATACAAAGTGTACCTTATAGACATGCCTTAGAAGAAAAAGCTAATCCCTACAATGTCATTATAAAGCGCCTTGGCCCATGCAAGAAATTTCCACCCTTGCCATTGATGAATCTGGCCTACCTAAATTGACTGCTGCTCGAAATGATGATCACTTAAATCAACACAACCCATCTATCCTCTCTATTTGGAGAGCCAATATTGATTGCCAGCCTATTGTCTCCATCCATGCAGTCCTCAAGTATATTGCTAAGTATGCAACAAAAGCAGAGAACAAGTCAGAAACATACCACACTATGCTTTCTCGTATTTCAACCAATATTGAGTCTAACAAGCCTGCACCAACAACTTTCAAAAAAATGATTGCTGACACTCTTGTCAATTGTGATATTGGAGCCCAAGAAACTTGCCACCTCTTTCTTAAACTTCCACTCTCCCTATGTAGCAGGACTTTTGTCTCTTTAAATGTGAATCAATTTTTTTTTTCAACGACTATGGCTCTCATCTAAATCATCCACCACCTGCCCAAGTAACATTGATGCTTACATGATTTGTCCAGTTTATTTAGAGGCTATGTCACTTATTGAGGTCACCCAAAAGTGAACCTACAAGGCATCTTGAAAACAAAGCCAATGGAAAGAGTGCCTCGTTAAAGCCATTGTTTGTGTCTCACCAAGCTTCACCTCCATCCCTGCAAGAGACGATATTTGCTTCGAAGCATTTTGCTGGAGTGAACTACGTCTATACAAACCATTCCGTAGCATTCATAATGAGTTTGCAATTACCAATAGTCATATTATACAACAGTGGGAGAGTTTTGCAGATAGTTACCATCCATGGCAAGTGCTCCACATGCGCTCAGAGCCTTCAGAAGATATAGTGCATGAGAAAAACCCATCTGAGTGGCAAGTATTATCAAGCCTATAATCAAGCGTTCCTTTTCAATTTGATGAACTAGATATGCTTGGTCATTGTGACATTGACTTGCACCATGATTGGGGCTCCTGCCAACTAAGTCCCCAACAACAAGTCTATGCTACTACCTACATCGAATCCAATCGCCAAACATTTTTACTCCCCCATCTTCCCACAAGCCCTACCCAACTTGAGCTCTCTGTCCAAAAAAAGAAAGCATTTGATATAGTTTTCTCTCATCTAAATACATGTACTTTTCAAACTCCTTTACAGATGATTGTTCAAGGAACTGTTGGAACTGGAAAATCACACCTAATAAAAGCCATCCAATCTGCCATCAACAATTCATCCCAAAATTCCCCATCACCATTACTACTTCTAGCACCTATAGGTGTAGCGGCATTTAACATCCAAGCATCAACAATCCACTCAGCCCTACGTATACCTATCAAAAATATTTCCCCCCTACAAGGGAAAACACTAGCAACCTTCCAAGAAAAAATGTACTTCATTCAGTACATTTTAATAGATGAAATGAGCTTCATTGGCCCCAGATTACTTCAAAGTATTAACATAAGGCTACGTGAAGCATTCCCCAACCACAACCAATTCCCATTTGGAGGACGCTTAATCATGCTCTTCGGTGACCTTGGGAAACTACCACTAGTCAAGGACATTCCTATGTATGCCTCTACCTCATACGGGGGTGCTCTATGGCGGAGCTTCACAACAGTAGTAACACTAAGCAAAATATTTCGGCAATGCGAAGAGGACCCAACACAAGTTACCTTTCATACCGTCCTCTCAAATTTGCGAAATGCAGTTCCTACAGTCGAAGATTGGTACGTTCTTATGTCGTGCTCCACCGCAACTCTACCTTGTTCAACTCAAGCTGAGCGCCTGTCCTCAATATATCTTTTCACAACCAATGAAATGGTCTCACAACATAACTTGCAAATGTTATTATATTTTGCAACACCAATTGCCTTGTCAACTATAGAGCAACTACAAGGTTCACCATGCTCCAATCTAGATGAAGAACAACTACAATCTAAGGTCCTTTTATGTGTTCATCAAAAGGTAATGCTTTGTTCAAATTTATGGGTGGAAATAGGCCTCGTCAATGGTGCACTTGGACAAGTCCAAGCTATCTTCTACAAGGATAGTGAACATCCACCTTCACTTCCCTTGTTTGTTGTTGTCCAATTCAAAAAATACATAGGCCCTGCTTGGGATCTCAATAACCCAAAAAATGTCCCTATTGCCCCTATGAGCCATGGTCTCCGTCATCAAATTCCCCTGAAAATGGCTTGACAATACACAAATCACAAGGGATTACACTTGAAAATGCAACTGTCGACATTGGTAACATCGACCGACAAGAGCTTACATTCACAGCTATTTCTAGAGTCTATTCACTAGCAGGGCTGAGAATCAATCTAGCCTTCTCCTTTCAAAGATATGCATGCATGAATCAAAGCTCTTGTGTTGCTCGCCGTAAACAAGAGGAGGATCAATTACTCATGATATCCAACGAAAACCATTGAACACACAATGCCATTCCACATTCCTATAGGTTAGCTACTCTGCCTATGAAATCTAACCTCCTTTAAAATTTACTATTTCTCACGCAATTTACTCACCTTCACAGAACAATCCACTCCATACACATAGATCTTCTTAAAAGAGTATTATTGGAAAACATAATTAAAGCTTATTTAAAAAATAGAGGAATATTAATTTTCTTGCTTTCTACCATTTAAATGTGCGGCATTTCCATCAAGAGTAAGCTTATTAAAAAATGAGGCATGCCTTTGTATAAAATAACTCATAACACAACTGCAATATGTTTTTTATGCGATGGAATTTCTGGATTCGTGCCCTTTCTCATATTCTCACATATTTAAATCATAATTTTTTCTTTCTAGAATTTTAGGATTCAATATGCCCTTTCTCGTGTTCTTACAATGATGACATTTTAGATCCTGTGCTCAATAGATTGCTTTCTACGCTAATTCTTTTATTGAATAAAGAAATCTTCTTAACCAAATGCTTTTTGTTTGCTACGCACCAATTCTCTGTGTTTTTGAATTTGGTTTTGTTGCTCTAGATTTGTTTGAGAGTGTGATCAAATTATTAAATCCATCATACGATACAAGCATGAGAATTAAGGAACCACACTCAATTTTTTTATAAATATACGTGCGTGACTACAATGTGTTTTTCACCTGTTGTTTTCTAAGTAGAAGATGAAGTTCAATGGTCGAATCTACATGTGTTACTATTGTAATATTGGCTACAACTATCAGTGATTATAATGTCTTTCCATAAACTATTTAATGTAATGTTGGTTGTAACTATCACCTGCTCTTTTCTTATTTTTAAATTTTTTCTCTAAATGCTATAATTTTGGCTACAACTATCAATGATTATAATCTGTTACCAGATGCTAGTTGTTGTAATCTTGGCTGTAACTATCACCCGAGTTTCGTCACTGTTGGAATCTTGTTGTTCTTATTAACTCATATTGAATCTTTCAAAACTTATTATGTTTACTTCATATATTTAAGCTATTTAATTGTGCTTCATTATTAAGAGACTGCATTACTACATTTCGAAAGAATGAATTTTGGACATAAACTAGATATCAAATATAAACCTTCTAGCTATAGGTTCATCACAAGCAATTGCATTCAACCTGTCCCCAGCAAAATATGAGACCTATAATATAGGGATGAGATCATGTCACTAATGGTATTGGTTGTTACAAGCACAAGGGAGAAACAAAATACTTTAAACTCATCTGTAGCTATTCATTTTTTTCCTAGACCACAAAATGCTTCAAGATTAGGACAAACAAAGCATTTAATGAATCTACATTTGAATAAGCATACTCAACCCTAATTTAGTGTTTTACTTTCCATGGTGAAATGGAAATGTTTTCTATGGTGTGTTCTGTTATCAAAATGAAGGAGCTTTATTTTCCAATATTCTACAGTACTACTAGCTTTTACTATAGTTTTACCTTGAAAGCGTGATAAATCATGTCTCCTTTTAGGCAATCCTGTTCATGATGCACTAAATTTATCCGGTAATCCTCCCCATGGCAAGGGTATAGGGTTTTATTATTTCATAGAAATTTTGAACATGAAAAGTACTTTGTTTGGATCCTTTGAAGAAAGATATTTGGCAATGACAATTCTTCATGGCCTAAAATGACAAACCCATGTCTTCTTTAAGTTTGAAGGTACCTTGGAATTTGAATCCACGACTTATTTGCTAAATGTGTTTTGTGATCATCAAACACTCCAAAGGATTTCTTGAACTGTTTGGCCCAGTTGTTGAGATACTTTGCTAACTGACATGACTTTAATTACAATTTTTTTTTATTGGAAGCTCTTCAATATTAGAGAATTTCCTTTGAAAGATGTTTATATGTTACATATCTAGAGTAGGGAGGGCTTGAACATCATTAAAATTATTCTGGTTAGAAGATCTTCTATTGTTTAGACCCTTTATAACATTTTTTTCTGGTCATTATTGAGGTTCTCTGTGATCACTAATTCTTCATTACTAATTGAATGCATAGTTAACAATGTTATGAAGAATATGGGCATTCTTCTTTTTTATCTATCTCCAATGGATGCACATATAAAGGTCCTATAAACACAAAATTTGGTGATGATCCAAAACTGCACTAGAATTAGAGAGCTGGGATGTTGGTCTCGAATAACATAGAAAGCATATAGTTTGTTTAATGAAATTATATTTTCACAAAAGTTGTCAGTGTTAACAGTGATCAACGTGTAGAATCCCGTGGAACACTTCATGGCATATAATTTCAATTAAGCTCTCAGAGAGAATAGACTGCCATGGAACACTTCATGGCATATAATTTCATTGAAGGGTCTTGGAAATATCTGTCAAAATGCCCAACTGCATACAAGGATGAGATCATGTGTAGCTTTTCCTTTCAACTCAATCTTCTTAACAAGTTGTGATATTAACATGTGTTTGTTTTGACAATTTATTCTACAAATTGTCCCATGAAGTTTCCTATAATCTAATTTGGTGACTGAATGGTATATAATCTATGTGTATTTAATACATTTCTTACAGTTTGCTTGAGGACGATTTGACAAATTAACTGTAAGATGTTATTTTCCCATGAAGTTTCCTATGTTTATTATTGGAAAAGTGTATACAAAATATAGGGAAATTTCAAAAATCTTAGCAACAAGCCACTAAATATTAGTTTAAGTCACTAAAGATAATGATTAAAAATATTATACTCCCCCACTCAAATTTATATTATTTTTTTGGTTGGAAGTCATAATGTTGTACACAATTGTCATTATCAGTAAAATAAATATCGAAATGAGAATGGGAATGAATAAGCATCTGTCCAGATTTATAATGCCTTTTCATTTATCTAATACAATATTCATAATATTAAAATGGGTTTTCTGCATGTAAAACAAATCAACAAAATAAAAATAACACATGATCCAGTTTCTTTTATTTTATTTTTTTCCTTTCTCCCTTTCATGCTTCTTATCTACTTTTCATTACTACAATAAAAAATCCAGTTCCACAACTCTTCAGCGTACCAATTGCACACCAAGGTGCATTTTCTAGTATACTTAATCATGCTTTCATATCACATAAGCACCATTGTTTTGATGTTGCAAGATCATCCACATTTATAAATCCATCCCAAGTTATTTACCTCCAACCATAGATCTAAATGAGCTCCCTCATGCTCTATCTTTTATAAGATGGGGCTCCTCCTTTCACATGGATGGCCATAATAGAGTAATAGACAGGGAGAACCAAGGAATCCTACCATTAAAGTGATATAGTTGTACATAAAATTCAACACAAATAACTAAGTAATAATCATCCAATCACCCTAGCCAAGGATTTTATAGTTTAGATATAATGCCACTATACCTTTGAGTCCCTAAAGGTTTGAAAAAATATAATATAATTCCATTTCCCTAACCTAATGTTTAGGAACACCTCACAAAAATCACATAAATACAATATTTGAGTATACCCTTGTAGAATTAGGGACATAAAATCACTTCCTACACCGAGCTCTTCAAGTTGACACATTTTAAGATTTAGTTCTCAAGGCTTTCCCTTGAAAGAATTCTTTACAAAGGTTGAGGTTTCTAAAATATACACGAGGTACTTATGGACAAGTGAGGTAAAGGTGTCCCCATAAGCCTCTATCACCATTATTATCAAAAACTAACTTACATCTATCCAAAGCCAACAATCAACTAAATTATTGTAGGAAAACTATTCCATATTGACCTCAATCATGACACAATAGGAATAACTACAATTCCAGATATCAAACTAAATATTAGACCCGAGGATTTGAAAATTTACCAATTAGTCAACTAAAAGACACGATTTAAGCAATTAAGTTAGACACTCAAATCAATTTTCTTAGATAACAAGACTTGGTATTTTTATTTCAAGGTCATCCCTTATTGAAACAATTTTTGTTATTGTTGCAATATAGGTTTCTATATAGGAAAACTAATAAAGAATTTTGCAATATAATATCAAAAGATTTTTTCCCTAAATGACATAAAATGGGTTGGTGTTAGTCTTACAACACTCAACACCCACAACAATGTTTCAACAATGAAAAATATATCATCATGATGCAAGAGCATGTCAAGGTTTGTACAAATTTTCATAACCAAAAATATGTTTGCAAACACAAGTCTTATTTGAACTCATTTATTTTGTCTGTTCCTTTTATTGTATTATATTTTCATGCTTGTGCATGTCATTTTTCCACACATTGGTTACTATGTTTAGATACAGTAATATTTTGATCCAAGCATAGTTTATTTCTAAATTTACACATGGGTGTTATTTGACATACATGATTGGTTATTGTGCATACTCATTGCATGCAAGTTGTAAAGACCTTCAGACAGAGATATTTGACAAGCACAATGGAGGTATAAAATGCATATTGTTAATCCATTTGATAGACAATGAAGGGTCTCCTTATAAAGGAGAAATACCCAATTATGAGCAAAAATATCAGGAAAATATCAGCAGGACAAAATATCAGGAGATATTTAACCTACACAATAAATACCATGACTAAGTAAGCTTAAGTCAACATGTGGAAAGGAAAGCATTGAATGAAAACACTGACACCCCCCCTTAAGCATAACTTAGTTGGGCATGGATAAAATGGGTCTCGGCTACAAGCTTGGTGAGATACCCATGTACAAAGCAATCTCTCTTAAAAAATAGAGTAAGATAGAAAAACCAGTGGGAAAAAAACTATCCTCAAAAAAGAGAGAGAAGTGGAGAAGACCAGAAAGCCCCCCCCAAAGATGATGATGATGATGCTGATATAGCCCGCATGCCAAGAAGAGATCGTAGATGAATGAACTTGTTCTCAGTGAAGGGTTTGGTGAAGATGTCAGCAACTTGCTCTGAAGACTGGAAAAATACTAAGTCGATGATCTGACCATGAATCAACTCTCGAATGTAATGCATATGAATCTCTATGTGTTTGGTTCGCTGATGCTGAACCTGATTCCTGCATATCTAAATAGTACTCTGGTTATCAAAATAGATGACTATAGGTTGCCTGAAAGGAGTACCAAACTCAAAAAGAATGCCTTGAAGCCATATAGCCTCAGTAGCGGAGTTAACAACCCCCTTGAACTTTGCCTTTGTAGATGATAGAGCAATATCATTCTAATTCTTGCTAGACCAACTAATAGGACCTGAACCAAGTGAAAAGTTGTAACCTGAAGTGGACTTACAATGCTCAGTATCACTAGCCCAATCTGAATCTATATAACCAACCAAGTCAAGTGATGAACCAACTCTATAGTGAATCCCAAACCCAAGAGTACCATGAAGATAGTGAAGGATCCTCTTTGCTGCTTTCCAATGTAGCTCATGAGGTTCCTGCATGAATCTTGAAACCATGCCTACTGCATAGGCAATGTCTAGTCTTGTATGAGTCAAGTATATAAGACTACCAACAAGTTGTCGATACAATGTAGCATCAACCAATGGTGTAGTATAGGAAGTCTCAAGCTTGACTCCAGAAAGAAAGGGAGTCGGAGATGGTTTGCAAGTAGTCATATGAAAGCGTGCAAGTAGATCAAGAGTATAATTGGGTTGTGCAAGAGTAATCCCTGAAGCTGACTGTGAAATCTCGATTCCAAGGAAGTAGTGCAATAAACCCAAGTCTGTCATGTCAAATCTATCTTGAAGTGATGTCTTCACTGCTGAAATGGAAGATGAAGTACTCCCAGTAATCAAAAGATCATCAACATATAGAACTAGTATAAAAAATGAATCATCCCGCCACAGTAGATACACATTAGGATCATAATGACATCTAATAAAACCTGAAGATAGGAGGTAGGAGTCCATCTTGGCATACCAAGCTCTAGGAGCTTTTTTAAGGCCATAGAGAGATTTCTTAAGTCTACAAACTAAGGATGAATCCTAAAAGAAACCCGGTGGTTGTTCCATGTAGATTTCCTCCTTAAGGTCTCTGTGAAGAAAAGCACTCTTCACATCCATCTGATATACATTCCATCCATGTGAGGTGGCTATAGCAAGTGTGAGTCTGATAGAAGTCATCTTAGCAACTGGCGCAAAGGTTTTTGTATAGTCAATGCCTACAACTTGGGAAAAACCTTTGGCTACCAAACGTGCTTTGTACTTATCAACTGACCCATCTGCTGCAAATTTAGTTCGATATATCCACCTACATCGAACTATCTTCCTTACCTTAGAAAGTGAAGTAAAATCCCAAGTGTGATTTCTAATCAAGGAATCATATTCCTCATCCATAGCAATATCCCACTCTAGTATGCTTGATACCTCTTTGAATGTTCGTGGATCGAAAAATGAAGCAAAAAAGGAATATGGCCCCCCCTGAAAATCTACTTGAATCGGTCTATTATCTGTTGAATCTTGTACCCCTGTATCTGTTCTATGGATAGTGTAAGATGTGGGTGAGTCTGGTGCAAATATACCAACTTCTAATGCAATCCTTGAACTAGATGAAGATGAACCCTCATCATTGTGAGAACTGGAAGAAGAAGATACTACATTAGGAATCTGCTGAGAATGATCTGAATCATCAGTACTCTAATCAGGATCTAAAGAGTCCACAATATGTGAAGTGTCAAGTGTAGTTTCAGGAGATGTTTCTTGAAACTTAACACTTCTATCAATAAATAGCTCATGTGTGGTAGGGTGGAGTAGGCGAACACCTTTTACACCATCTGGATATCCCACAAAGATGCAAGGTTTGGATTGTGGATCCATAGCCTTGTGTTGCTCTTTTGGAATGCGTGCCATGGCATGTGAGCTGAAAAATCTGAAATGATCAACTACAGGTTTCCATCCTTTCCAAGCTTCAAAGGGAGTGATACCTTTTAAGGCTTTATGTGGAACTCTATTTTGTATGTAACATGCACAGTTGATTGCTTCTTCCCAATATGATGGTGTGAGGCCCTTAGAGTGAATCATACAATTTTCCATCTCTTTTAAAGATCTATTTTTACGTTCTGCGACACCATTTTGTTGTGGAGTATAAGGAACTGTTCACTGTAGATCTATCCCCTCTAATACACAAAACTGCTCAAAACTATTGTTGACATATTATCTCCCATTATATGTGCAAAGAACCTTGATGACTTTCCCTAATTGTTTTTTGACAAGAGCTTTGAAATATTGAAAAGACTCAAACACTTCTGATTTTTGTCTAAGAAAGTAGACCCATGTAAAACGTGAGAAATCATCAATGAAGGTGAGAACATACCTAGCCTTTGTAAAAGATGGATGGGGAAAGGCCCCTGAAACATCACTATGAACAATTTCTAAAACTTGTGTTGCTCTCCTTGATTTACTTTTGTCAAATTTTTCTTCTAGATGCTTTCCAAGTGCACAACCCTCACAAAGCCCTTTAGAAAATTTAACCTTAGGTAATCCCTTAACCATATTATGTTGACATAGTTGTTCAAGATAGTGGTAGTTAAAATGGCCAAACCGCTCATGCCATAGTTTGCTAACTTCATCTGAATGAGAACTTTAGTAGTGCTTTTGGAGAAATATCTATGGCAAAATTGGAGAAGGCATATAATCTGGTTTGGTGATTTGCTTCTCCTATTGCTACCAAATTGTTGCTTTGTAATTCTCTTATCTCAACTGAATCTGGAGAGAACTGTACTCTCATGCCCTTCCCTAAATGAGTTATTTGATACACTGAAAGGAGATTAGTTGAGAGTGAAGGTACACTTAGAACATTGGAAAATGTTCTTCCTTCAATTTCAATAGACCCTCTCCCTTTTACCAATGCTGGAGTATCATCACCTAAGGTGATTGTGGACATACTTTATGGTTCTAAGGATGAAAAGACAACCTGTGAAGAACCCATATGGTGTGAAGCACCAGAGTCTAGAATCCATGATGGAGATAAAGATTCTTTAGCAATTAAGGCTTTTCCCTTTGATTTCTCTTTGTCCTTAGTATTATCTTGATTTGATGAAGATGCCTTGATAGAATCAGGTAGCCCTATATTATTCTTTTTGAGAATTTGTTGTAGAACTTCAATCTTTTTCTTCATGCAGTGATGTTCATCATGTCCAAGATTTTTACAAAAGGTGCATGCAACTCTCTTTTTACCTTGAGGGTCCTTTTTGGAGTTGTCAATTTTGTTTTCTTTCTTAACTTGCTTGTCCTTTTTAGTGTTCTTCTTCTCCCCTTTTGAAGTTTTTGGCGTTTCATCCCCTGCAAGTAGGGCTTGAGATTTCGTAGACTTCAAAGTACCCATTTGAATTAACTTTTCTTGCTCCCTTATGAGGTCAGCAATGAAGTTATCAAGTGTGGGCATTGACTATGAGGCTCCAAGAGCCCTTTTAGTAGAGGAGAAAGTTGATACAAACACAAAAAATTATGGACCTAGCTTGGAAAGTACAAAAAGGATTAATTGATCCTCTTTCTTGTCAATTCCACAATCTTTTAAGTGCAATTTCAAGGATTTAAACTTAGTAAAAAAGTCTTGTAAAGTTGAAAAATTCCTAGAACTAAGACCTAAGAGTTGATTTTCCAACTCATTGCTTCTAAGTTCATCTATTTTCCCAAAAAAATTGTCAAGACCTTCCCAAACTTGGTTGGGTTTTGTTAAGTTCTCAACATGGAACAACAAATCAGGAGATAAATTTAAGCATAGAAAGCAAAATGCTTGATCACACTTATTAAAAAAATTTCTGTCTTTAGCTGCATTAGGTTCTTTCTCTGTTCCCATAGTTACCCTATATAAGCCTTTGTTTTTAAGCACAAGAATTACTTTCACCTTCCAATCATGATAATTGAAAGGTGTTAAGGGCACTATAACAACATTAGATTCCATACTGCTTTGACTAAGATAGTTGTTTTGTAGAAATGCAGAAAAGAAAAGATAGAAATGCGTGCAAAAGTGAAATTAAAACACAATACACACACGCACCTCTCGAGGAAGTGTGAAAAAGAACCACACGCAACACCCCCCTTGATTATGTGTTGTTCCCCCTAGATTGCATAATTTAATAAACAAAATGTGTTTATCACTCTAAACTAACTTGAATTGGCACTTTATAATGGTAGTGCGATGACAAGGTAGAATGAAAGAGGACAAAAAAAACACTTTTAAATCAAATGACATGCAATGATGATGCAGAGAAAAAAACTTGAGAGGAGGATTGTTAAGCCCCCTATGGAAAGGTGTGTTGTTTATAGTGGCATTGGGCACCTCGCTTCGCTGTACTATGCAAATTTCCCACACTCAAAGGAGAGGATTAAATTCCAGACAAGAGAAGAGTATTACACGCCAAAAGTAGAGGACAATAAATGCTTCACAAAGGTGAATTTGTCCTGCCAAAACCACCGACTTCCATTACATAGGTGGAGGAGGTGTAAAGTCAACAAAACTACCACAGATCAACGCCCTTCTTCAGTGGCTAATTCCGCCTCAAACGGATGATTCACGCCTCCTTAGAACAGAGTCATTCGACCCTCCTTAGAACAGAGTCACGCCTCCTTTCAACACCAAAGACGTTCTGAATACTAACGGGTGCAGTGCTTAAATCTCTCTTAGAAATTGTGGCATAAACAGAAAACAATAGATCAACAACAAAGAAAATGCCACCTCTCTAACATTCACCCTATGGCATTGACCGACACTTGTGGCAGGAACAAAGGCCGTGAAAACAAAGCGCACCCATTTGATGCAGGCAATGTTCGACCTCCAGCTCAGCAGTAGACTGTTTATACTCAGGGTTATAGCCCCGTAGGCGATGCTCGTCCTTCAGCTTAGCAGAAGCAACCTATGGATCAGGATAGTTATGGCCACAAAGGTGATTTTCTTCCACCTACGTATCAGGGTTATGGGGAGGCAGGAAAATCTGTAGATAAATCGCATCTACCAACAAACCAAACGCACCTAGGAGATAAAGTGTTGGATGACTCTGAAAATGGAGACTTTTGATTTTAAATCAGGCCCAACCTCATATAGCAACCTTAAAAAAAAATTGCATCTTCTGAAAGGTGAACAACCTCTGCAAAAAAGCTCCTTAATCTCGCCTCACACAGAGGCTCGAAGCTACCAGATAGTGGCAGGGGTCAACTAATGCAGAGTTATCATAGAAAGGGAGATTTAAAAAAAATGCCACACATAGAATTGTTGTCTCACAATTTCAAGGATGTGTAGCCTGCAAATAATAAATCAAATACAGGAAGGAAATGATCGATTAAAACAAATACATACAATTTACTTCACCTTCACAGCTTGAGAATATCCTGAATAGCTCTGATACCATGTAAAGACCTTCAGACAGAGATATTCGACAAGTACAGTGGAGGTATAAACTGCATATTGTTAATCCATTTGATAGACAATGAAGGGTCTCCTTATAAAGGAGAAAAATCCAACTATGAGCAAAAATATCAGGAAAATATCAGCAGGGCAAAATATCAGGAGATATTTAACCTGCACAATAAATACCATGACGAAGTAGGCTTAAGTCAACATGTGGAAAGGAAAGCATTGAATGAAAACACTGACACAAGTGAATGCAAATTTTACTATATTGGAAAATTATATTTAAATCACAATATAATTTCAATCATCACTTCTTCTTCCTGTGGTTTTTCATAATGGGCATCAATTTCATGTTATTTGGATAATATTTATTTCCATGCATCCATCAAACCAAAGATATTTAGAAAGTTCACCATCTTAGAGGATCCTTCACATGTAATACTAGAACAAATTTTATAGCACAAACTCATAACTTTGTCTCATGTTGAATTAAGGGATACATTCAACATTATAACAAATTTCAAACATAAATATTTTATGCATATCATTTCTTCTATCGACATGGAATGGTTATCTGGATCAAATTTATGCATAGAATTTATGATCATATAAAGAAAGGGATGATACATGTTATGATATTTGTGATCAGCATCTCCACATGATGAACCTAATCAAATAAAAATAAATAATGAGGATATTTTTCATATTAGTCAAGATAAGTATATTATTATTGTTGTTCATGACACATCATATGTTGACATTATAGATGAGTCAATCATACCACATGAACATGAAGGAAAAGAGAAAATACATGACAACATTTGGTTGATATCATAATTGCGTGTTCCACTTTTCAACATAATTGAAACACAAAACTTGGTATTTTTCAAATTGTGTTAGCTATACCAAAAAAAATGACCAATAATTTAAGGGTGGTGTAAAGCATTGAGTTATGGCATTTTCTAAGTAGATTCAAATTGTATTTTATGAATTTTTATAGAATTATTTTTATACTTTTTTATTGAGTGAAATTTTATCATCTAACATAAATTTTAGTATAAATAAAATTTTCAAATGATTTATTATAATTAGAGCACTAACTCACCCATGTAATGTACATATATTTCTATATTTTGATCAATATGTTGTCTATTCTTAAGTTTTGTATTGGCAATAATAATTTTTTATCATTAATTTGTTAGTGTAAATAGAGTCTTTATCTACCTAGTTACCTAATCACCTATCTAGGATTGACCTATTCACACTTAGCTTAAGTTTACTTAGGTTTTCTTTTGCTTTTGTCTCACTTCATAGCATTGAAAAATTTGTCCTCATGAGTTCTCATGACTTGAGACACCTATTGCATGTACACTTTCCACTTGCTCACCCACTTATCAAGTAAGCTAACAAGTGTCCCATCTTTGGAGGGGTAGTCAAAGTTTCACAATTCCTACCTTCTCACCTCCTCATCCTTGCCTATATGTGCAAGGCTTGATGATTGTATTTACATACTCTTTATTTGTATATTGATAGACATACTATTTTGCTCATTTTGTTCACTTGGGAAAGTTTGTTTCATGCTCTTGATTTTGGAATTCTCCAACATGTTATCAAAGCTATAAGAGCACGTTTCTTCCCACATTGAGATGATTCCAACACTGAGCCCTATCAATGGAACATCATAGAGCCAAATAAAGAACACGACTGTGTTCAAAAGTTTGGGAAACAAAAAATTACCTTTTGTTTCATCAATTTTGATAACTTTTATTTTTTACACTTTTTGACCTTTATGCGTATTTTTTGAAAAGTTGTAAAAAAAAAATAAAATTAATAGAGGGCCAATCTACCCTCTCCCAATCTGCCATTTTTGATAGAAAATTGTATTTTTGAAGAAATATTTCTGGTTTGTGGCATCAATTGTTTGGAGGGTTTCGATCATCTGTTGCGTAAGAAGAGGATATTTTCAGCTGTGGTTTGTAGATATAATTTTGTTGAGAATTTTTTCTCATTGGGTCCAAGGTTCCTTTGGAGGCACCTTTTATGTGCAGCGCCCTATGTTTCATTTGGAGCAGCTTGCATTCATCAAACATTCCTGAAAGTATTATTGTAATGTGATTGTGCTCTGAGGGGCATGACTTCTATTGGTTCGACCTGTTCTTTCCACCCAGTTGTCCTTCTCTCATTTTTTCTAGCATACATATTACCAAGTAGCGTCAAAGGTTCCAAGGTTAATTTGTCATGCCTTTCATTCTCTGTGGAGGCTACCTTTCTACTTAATTGGCCTGAGCAACATATTGGAGGAATATCCATTCAAATCAACAAGCGGCCTATAAAATCTATAGTACTCCTTCAAATCAACCTCCATTTGACGCTATATTCCTTTGCATAGTTGAAGTTTCCAAATTTGTCCTTGCTATTTGCTCCACGTTCTCACCCCTGCATGGCCTCTCTTGGCACCCACACTTGGTTTTTTTACCATTGTCACCGCACATTTTTTGTTGGCATTTATGGATAGGGTAACAATTTTATACCTATTAGTGGTTTAGGACTATTATTCCTTGTTAAACATTCTTTAGTTTTCTAACCATTAGCTAACTACCAATGTTAATGCTCACCAATAGTGGTTAGATTTAATCATTTGGTGACTTTCAAGTGTTCGTAAATGTTTTTTTTTTTTGTTTTTTTATAACTTGCAAACGAGAGATCAAAATACAAAGTGTAAATAGTTGTCAGGAAGATGGTTCCATTGCTAGAAATTTGAAATCAAGACATTTTCACTTTGTTGTTGTTTAATTTGATTTTTTCACCTCTGAATTGAAGTGTAATTTGTGCAATTTTTGATAGGGTATAACTTTCACCCTGTTTTTCAAAAATCAAGACAAACCATTTTTTGGAATTCATCAAAGTTTTACAAGAATTTTAGATTTGTAATCAATTTTAAGTTTTGGAAAGCCAAATTTTCACTACTTTTAAAAATATGCATGAGTTATACATGGACGATTTGGATTCCAAACTTCACCCAAGCTTTTAATTCTTGTTTTGCATCTTTCTGGGGGGATCTACAATTAGATATAATACAATTTTGGGTGTTTTGGTAAGGCACAATTCAAGTTCCTTGTCAAAGTACAACAACTACTTCAATATTAGGGATTATGGAAAATGATCAATGGACAATAAATGCAATTTGGTAGAGAGTTTGAGTAGCTTACTTATTGAAACAAGTTAGATGAAGCAATGGGAATCATAGGTCTTATTATTTTTATAATTTGAAATTGCACATTTCTAATTGTATGTAAATCCTAAGAAAATGTGGGAAAAAATTGAATCTCTCTTTGGTAAAGTTGACGAGTTCAAGATTTTACAATTGGATGCAGAAAAAAGAATGTTGTCTCTTGATTATTTCCATCTATTGAAAACTTCTTGGTGTAGTTTAAGTTTTTGTTTTCTAGACTTCAAGGTTATGGTAAAACAAAAATAGATAAGGAACGTATCTTCTTGATTCTGTCAAAGCTTAAAGGTCCTAATCAAATGTTTTCTTCTTCTTTCTACTCTATAGTGTATACTCTTGGAACAACATATGTAATGCCTTCTTTTGAACAATTTTGTGATAGAATTACAAGAGAAAAAACTAAATTAATCTCTAGAGATGCTATCAACTCTTCAAAAATTCAATAATTAGTTTCTTAATCATATAAGGGAAGGAAAAAATATAAGGATAAAGATAAGGGATCAAAATCAGACACTTCATTGAATTCATCTCCCTCATCAAAAGGGAAAATTTCCAAGGATAAGCCCAAATATACTTATTGTACAAGAATAAGGCATGAAGAACACCAATGTTACAAAAGGAAAATTGATGACTTGAAGACTATTCTTCAACCAACTCAACTTCAATTATCTAAGATAACGAGTTCTTCACTTTTTGCATCAACACATTCACATTTTTAGAAAAGGATAAAAATAAGGGTATGGCACTTATTGCCTCTGTAAACAACACATCACATAAGTGGCTACTTGATTATGGGGTATCGTGCCACATGGGTGCATCTAGGGAACTATTTTCTACATTTGATCCTTGTTCATTCCCACCAATATTAATGGTGAATAACACCTATATGTTAGCTCTTGGGAAAGGATCTATTCAGATTGGAGTTCAAGAACATTCAATGATGTATTTTATGTATCTTCCTTATCCAATAACCTCCTTTAAGTTTTCCTCTTTCATTTTTTCTTCTATATTCTCCTTATGGGGTTCTATCCACTATTAACTAGCCACCTTGAAATGAATAGTCTTGTTTCATCCATGCTCCCTTCTCATTTGCATCTCCACCCAATATATTTCCAAGAAACTCCTCCTCTTCAAGTGTGAGTTCTTCTTTTGTGATCAAATCCATACTCATGATGGTATCAAATATCTTTCCATCCTCTCTTATTTATCCTCATTAGCTACTACTATTACTTATAGTACTTGACACATAGAACTATACATCGTCTCCTCCTTTGTATCCACACCTAAAGGATATTTACTAATTTCTACCCTTTCTTCTATTATCTCCCTTATAATTATTTATTCACTCTTAAGTGTCACCACCATAGTTTGTCCCACTAATGGGACATCCTAAATTTTCCCTAAAATAACAATTTTTTTTTAAAATAATGATTTAAGCCTTGAGGTGTTAAATCTAAATTATTTTAATTAAATAAGGTTTGACCACCTTAGAGAGAATATCACTATTCTTAAATCAAATCCTTAGTGGAGTATCCTTCACACCATCAAAAATGCTATCAAAAAGGTAATTTATTTTTTCCTTTTTGGGAATCAAATGAAGTGATCTATAAATTATATTTTGTAAGTATGTATTCCTTAATATAATCTTTTCAGAAATTATAATTTTGAATATAATTAATTTTTTGATATATTATTTTCTATTCCTAGTGAATGTAGGATTTTTATTGAACATCATAATTTGTGTTCCATACAAATAGAAAAATAAAAAATACAGAAAAAATTATAAAAAATATTTGTGCACTAGGTGTTGATATCCTTATTTCAACAATAATAATAATAATTTGGATAACCGAAAAAATATTTGTCATGGAGTAAACCTATATCCAAATTATAATTAATCTCACTTAAAAACTCAATAAAAAATAAAATATAGAACCAAAAATCATGAAAAATATCTATGCACTCGATATTGATATTACCAATCTATATTTAAGAATTCATTTCTTTCCCCTTTTCATAAAAAAATTATGAAACATGGCATAAATGTCACTTGTAAAAGATATTGTTACCTATAAAAGATAAGTTATCAAGACTTACGTAAGAAAAACTATAACCATTTTTTAAAATTAAAAAAATCCATTATAATCTATAAAAATATCAAAAATATTTATTTCATGTCATCTTTAAATTCTTAATGGTTTAGTTATTATGGATGACATAAAGTGAAATTTTGGTATAAAAATGTTGATTTGAATATCTTACTTTGAAAAAAAAGTGGAACACACTATTGTATGATCACCTTCTCCTTAGTTGCATCCACCCACAACACCTTTGTGTTGTCTTATACTACTCCAATTGGTATAACATTACTAGAAATGTATAGCTCCACATATAGCTTGACACATACATTCTTCCCTTGCTATATGAACTTTTAGTATCTTCTTAGCTATTACCTCTTATCCATATTCCTCCAGGATGTACTACTTCACTTCCCTTCATTAAGAATATATCTCCAACCTCAAGTGTGTAGATTAGCTACTCCATTCCTTCGTCCTAACATCGCTCTCTTGTATCCCCATCCTCTATTATGAGGATCTCTCCTTCTTCATTGATGTCCTCTATACTCTAGCAAACATAAATATTTTAGAAAAACGGGGCTCATTCTTTCCCCATTCTTGTCTCCACCATGATTTTCCTTGTTGACTTGGCCACTATCTCCCTAAACTCCCAAATGGCCTTTTCTTCCCATCATTAGTTGTGCTTATCTCCCCACATGGTCAATGATTCTCATGCCCTTTTAAGGATCTATTTACTCTTGTGTTTTCTCTCAAAAATTCCAATATATATATACACTCCTCTAGAAATTTCATCATCCCCCATGGGCATGCTTCCTTAGATCCTACCTAAATCTTTCAAGCATTCAAACTCACCTACCTTATCATCTACTCTTGTTGTAATGACCCTCCATTTGTGTTGTCCTTGAGTTGCTTACCGACCCGCTATGAAGTCGAGTATTGATTGGTATGTTGTTTGATTAATTGTGTTTTGGAGTGTTTAAATTTAAGGGGCTCTATAATGTTGCTTGCTTGAAACGTATTAAATAAAAACAATAAATAATAAGTGGTAAAATAATTATAATTTAAATTGCTATTTTGCATTGAGTTATGAAATTAATAAAAAATAAGTGTTATAAGCCAACAATGTGAACAAGTGCGGGTGGATAAAGTCAATCAAGCGGTTACACTTTTAATGGAGAAAAACGTGGGAAGTAGTGGAGTTTTCATTATGAGAAATTATTATGACTGCATGCAAAAGATCCTCGGTAACTGAAATTATTCTACTTTCTTGGGAATGCGGGATTAAATAAAAGAAACAGGGGGACATCTTGATAGGAGGAGGTCTTGGGCGAGCGAGTTGAGCCTAGACAGAAGGAGCTGGAGATTTCTTTGCTGCCATTTACAGACGTCTCTCTATTTTCATCTTCGTGAGAAGCTTACTATGGGGTCTGTTGGAGGAAGATCATCTGAAGGAGGAAGGATTTGTTAGGAAAAAGGTCTCCACATGGGTAAAGGTCATTGCATAGAAACACAACGTATACAGTATGTTTATCAAAATCAGTAATTCTTATCTAAATGTCTTCGACACTTTGACAGCGCTCTTAGTTTAGCTTCCAAAATTGAATCATTCTGGGTGAATTCTATGTTCTTATAATTACTGCATGTGATGACTACCCTTTGAATCCTTAGGAGACTTTCCAAGTCTAAGTCTTCAATTTCGATATCCTCTTTGAGATGTTCTTTTCTTTCTCTGCATCTTGTTTAGTTGTGCCAAGAATGTTAATTTAAAAGTATCCTTCTATCTGATAGGACAGTATAAACGATGGTAGGAAAGACATATATCTTTGCATAAGTGATTTAAGGCCTTTTTATAAGTGACCAGTTAGTGCAGTAGTGTATTATGAAGAGTTTATTTTCCTTCATTAAAGATCTTAACACATTACTTGCATTATGTTCGATGAAGAATTTTATAGTTCAAATTCCAAAACAATATTTCTACACCATCCAGTATTTCCTTAGAAATTTGGTGTGAGGTGATTGCTAAAGTTGTCTGTTCATTTTCCCTTAACAACTTCATTTTTCCCATGCTTTGTTGGCCTTTTCTTATTCCCTATTATCTTTTCCCTTATGCTTATCCTTGTGAACAACCCTGAGGCAGATTTTGAGATAATTTTTCTTAGCTTATGTGAAATCAAAACTTTGGAAGGGTCTAGCTAAAAACGTTGAAGGGACAGTTTCAACTATTCATCATAACAAAGCAATTCTTTTTATCCAATAGAACGGAGGATTTAAATAATCTCTCTGATTCAGTACTCAAAAATAGAATGTTGTAGAGGTTTAAAATAAACTCTCTGATTTCATTGTCATCCTCTCTCTGCTGCAGCGCTTGAACTTAATAGGAAATTTTAAAGATTTAAATATCCTGCTTGTTTCTACTGACAATCTATCACAGTTCCAACACTTGAAAATAAAATATTGTCAATTACTAACATAATAGAGAGCTTTCCATTGATCGGGGTGAAGATTAATTTCCAAACTTCAAACTTGATTACGTCTCTGGAAACTAGCCACCAAACAGAAATGCATCTAGTTCAAAAAAGAAAAGTTGTACATTATTTCTCCTACTCTTAAGTCATGTATTTGCACCTCACCTTTCTCCTTCCCTTCAGTCTTGGGGATAACATTTGGGATTTGGCAATAATGCAAGAAGATGGCGATATTTCCAAATTCCAATATTCACTTTCTAATATACTTGGAAACCTATCACTGTTACATCGTTTAGAGTTGAGGCATTGTACAAAATTAAGTAGTATCCCTAAAACCATTGGCAACCCATCATAGCTATAACTTTTAGACTTGCAAAGGTGTAGTAAATTAGATAGCCTCTCTGATTCAATTCGCAACCTGCCCCATCTTCTGTACTTGAAAATATAATGCTGTAAAGGTTCAAATAATTTCCCTGATTTCATTGTTAACTTGTCACAGCGGCACACTTGAACATGGTAGGGTGTATAGATTTAAGTAATCACTCTGATTTCATTGTTAACCTGACTCAGCCGTTGCTATTTCTTAGTGCATACCTGGTTCAGATTGTTTGATTTAACATCATCACTAACCCCCTCTGAAACTCATCACTGTGTAAAAATGACATTAATGTTCTTGCTCACTAAGTGATTACCTGATTTTGTATTGCTTTAAGGGTTGTAGTTGTGTGAGGGGATGCGTAGGTTCCAAACAGCGTGATTGCGTACCAAGCTTCCAATTTTTAAGAGACTTTTTCCCCTATGCATTTATTCATCCTTGATACTAAGGGCTTCCTTGCGTAGGCCAAAATCCTTTCTTGAATTCGATCAATCTTATCTCTTTCTAATCATTCATCCTACTTGTATTTAGGCAAGATCTTCTTGAGAACGGAATGGAATCATTTTAAAACCGACTCATCTCACCTTATATTTACCGTTATACCCTTTGTAGATTCGATGGCTTTGAATGTCTTTCTACAATCGATAGGTGTATGCTCATTGAATTTGAACCTTTAGTGTGGAAAGTATAGGAATTTGTGTTTCAATCTAAATCTTTATTTAATTTATATATATAATTAGTTTATATGCATTATATGTGTATGGTGGCAGACGATTTACATATCTATGTTGTGGTCTTGTAAAAGTAGACCCATGCTTTAATAAATTGATTGTAGATGATTAACTAGGAACGAAAGGAAAACAGTATTCACATATCTAGATGAATAAAGAGTTTATTTAGATAGGTAAATTCGATGTTTAGATAATGAGCTATAAGAAATGTGTAAAGAATTATAAGAGGAAGTTTAATCTATTCTATAAGGGTTGTTTTGAACTATGAAGCTCTACTATAAAAGTTAGTTAGATATACGCGAGGAAAAATAGTTATATTTATTTATTTTGAGTTATGTGAGTATTTCTAAAAGCATAAAATGTCAATTGAGTGTCTATTAGTAATTCTCATGTAGTACATGCACTATAATGAATATTTTAGAACATTATTATGAAGATCTTATCCTTCTATAAGAATCACTAAACTCTAGAATAGTAGACAATAATAGATTCCTTTTTATTTGTAATATAACGCTTCATCATATAAGCGTTTACTTATCAAGATATTGGCATAAGATGATGAGTGAGAGGTTGTAAAATTCATCACCTTGACGAAGTCTTTAGGTTAATAAACCTTAAACTCTATCCATTATTTCTTTTAATGATTTCTTAGAGCTATACTTGAATATGAGAGGAATTTTGAGGATGAATAGGATGATGCTTCTATAATAGTTATGCATTATGATTCGTTATATAAGTAGATATTGTTGGAATTTGTGAAGGTTTGATTTTTGTGATTGATATTGAAGTGGGTGTATTTTTTTAATCTTGATTGAGTTTGAAGAATTTGATGCGATGTTTTTCACTATTTGTTCTACTGTTGTCACCTTGATGGAAACCATTGTGTTGATAATTTGTTGTCTTCTAGAGGATAGAGGGGATATGATTTTTTATTTTATGTTTTTGCGAGGGTTGGTATGGGGGCCGATGACCTAGGAGGATCGCCTTGGGTAACCCATATCAATCCCGGTGTATTTATTGAGTTTAATGTTGTTTCACCTGAAAGCAGGTGGTTTTATGATTATGTCTAGTACTTTGATGATGGTTGATCTTGCACTTGGATTATTTTTCATGTTCCTTAAGCCTTGCATTTGAATGTGGTTTTTGTTACTTTGAAGTTCTAGCACGAGATGGTGCATGCCTCTTTTGGTGCAGCTATTTTATTGGATTACATTTCATGAGCAAGTTGGCTTTTCATTTGAGTTTTTGAGATATGTTGTTAGTAGGGGAGTGGTTCTTCATGGGGGATGGCACACAAAGTGGTGCCTGGGTAACTCATGTGGAATTAGTCTAATAAGTGAAAACTAAATTAGTGTATTAGGGAAATGGGTAGTCTAAAATATTTAACTTGATAATTATGCCTTGCTCATGGACTCAAGGGCTAGTTCAGACTTGGGAATGAGTCGAGAAGGCCTGGAATGGAAAGATCATTATCTTGTCTTTATGAAAGATAATCGATTCTGCATTGGATTGCATGTGGGGCCGGGTTTCGTAAGAGGTCACCAGGGTAACCCAAGTTGGGGGCCGGGGCCTAGGAAGATTTGCCAGGGTAACCCATGCAACATTGCGATGAAACTCCACCTTTAACAACCATGTATGCTTTGTTTCCCTCTAAGTTATTCTTGGGCCTCTGGAAGCATATGTTGGCATTTGTATGTTGATGCTTTATTGGTTATTCCTTATGTTGGGCACATCTTGTGTTGTAGATTGCCTTATGTTTTTGTGGATGTTGTTGTGAAGTCTTGTATCCTTGTTTTGTTTGATGGTTATTGTTGGGGTCCTTCTTGTCATATCTTAGCACGGGGGGTGGGCCTTAGGGTCCACGTGGTTGGGTGGAACGTGCTATGCACCCCATTGGGTTCCCAGTCATCGATCGAGAAGTGCAAAATTTTACCTTGCAATGACTCCTGAGTTGAACCAGAGTTGGATCCAGTATTGCAGCTTTGTACTCCTTCATTTCAAATGTATCATTCCATTTTATTGTATCTTCCCCATTCATGTTGGGAAGCGGCATTGTAATATTTTAATCCTTGATTAATGTGTTGTCCATGTTCATGTTATCCTATGGTTACTGGTGTATACTTACCTTTCATGTGATGTAATAATGTTGTTGTGAAAAGTAATGCAGTCATTTAAACCCGAGGGATTTGTTATATGTAGTTCATGTTTAGTTTCATTTCATGTGATATATGATTATTATGATGTATGTTAGTACTTTAAAAAAAAAATTGGTGCCATAAATGTTAGATGTATTAGTATCCTTTGGGGTTGCTTGTCGGGGCATTACAACTTGGTATCAGAGCATAGGTTTGCACACTGGGGCACTATGAGCCCATTGTGTTGACCTAGCTGCTCGTACTTGTAAGGGTGTGTCAATCTATTTGTGTAGTCTGTACTTGGTTGCTCTAGTTTGTCTCTGGGTGATGTAGGTCCAATGGTGCAGAAATCTAGTGGAATGGATAGGACCCTCAGTGTAGTGCACAATGCACTGATATTCTTCCTACTGGAAATGCATTTTGGAAATCTTGTGTTACCCTTGAGTTGATTTGTGGTGTCTCTGGTGTGAAGTGAATTTGAGTTGTATGTGGTGTATGTGTGTTAAATCTGAAATTATGTGTGTTTTGAAGTGATAATTATGTTTTTGTTCTGAAAAGGCCATAAATTATGATCTTGTGACACATATATTGTGAGATTTTGCATTGAGTAATGAATAGAATGTAGTACATGATGTTTAAATGATGAAGTTTAACCAGAAATGTGTATCTTGGCAATGAATTAGCATGAACAACTGGTGCTAATGTGTTATGTTTCCATCTTAGTTTATGATTTTTAGGTAGTCAGCTTCGAATCTTGATGATGAAGGTAATTTATTGGTTATGTTTAACATGTGGACTTAATACTATGGTTGTATCTGATTAGTAATTGTTATTGATGATTGTTTATGATGTATCACTAATTGTAGAGTGTTAGAAGGATGATGTCGTATCACTCATTCATGAGAGGCATACGACACGACAATTCCCTCTACACTAGGTTGATTTGATATATATATATATGGTGTACACAATGTTTACTTTTATGCAGGATTGTAGGTAGTAAGCCTCGATTCCACCTACTCTGGCAGGACTGGGCGAGCCTCATGAAACCCAATGGGAATAATGTGGAAAAATAGAGTTGAAAATAAAGTTTCCCCAACCTTGCCATCATCCTTGATAAGGACGAGTACCCCCAACTTGTAACCCAGTCGGTATGGTTTTTATGTTTTGAAAGTTGTTTTTTTTTTGGGTGCCTTCCATTATTTGATGATGTCGTAATGCTATTGTTGGAGTTGATGTTGTTTTCAAATGTGTGCATTTTCCTTAGCTTTGCGACTTCCAAGAGTAAGTCGAAGCCAAGGGGGGAGGATGTAATGACCCTCCATTTGTGTTGTCCTTGAGTTGCTTACTGACCCACTATGAAGTCGAGTATTGATTGGTATGTTGTTTGATTAATTGTGTTTTGGAGTGTTTAAATTTAAGGGGCTTTATAATGTTGCTTGCTTGAAACATATTAAATAAAAACACAAAAAAATAAAAAAAAATAAGTGGTAAAATAATTATAATTTAAATTGCTAT